>JAMXBD010000553.1:600000-838000 GCA_024138025.1 Combretum micranthum
AGTTTATGCAGTTTTATATAATGTGTACTTGTGGATTAGATATATAGCCTCGGTGTGTTCTTATAAAAAGAAGGACACGTGGCGGATTGTAATATCCTTATTTTAGGGCATTACAAAAATCATTACTACCACCACTACTGCTATTGCCATCACAGACATCGTTGTCACAAGTGTTACACCATCAATACAATATTAGCACCATATAGCCACTTATCATCACCAATTATTACAACTATGTCACGACCATTGTTATCATCATTACTACCATTTTCACTACACTATTACATCATCTAACACATAATCACCACCTGAAAAATCTTATACATTACCATCGATGTTACAATACATCACCACACCATCGTTGGGACTTACCACTAACACTATTGCAAGTCCTATATTCATTAACACTCCCTTTTTACTATACCAACAATATTACTATAACAACCACATAGGCACCACCATATAATTACCATTGCTACTAATGATGGACAAATGTGTGCTACCATCAATGCAACAGTATTGTGTAGGTGGTGAGGAGTCAACAATGTATGAAATGAGAAAATAGAGTCAAATTAAATACATGATAAATAAAAAATATAACCATCAAAATTTAGCATAGTAATTGTGCATAGCATAGCAAACAATAAAATCATATCATTATTGTATGGAATGAGAAAATATAGTCAAATTAAATACACAATAAATAAAAAATAGAACTATCAAAATTTACCATAGTAACTATAAAAAATATCATATCTCCCTCAACTTTTCAACAAAACCTGGCATATAGGGTGGTCGCAAAGGTAGCTACGCAGATACCCCTCCCTCAATTTCTTCTCGACGTTTACCACCACAATTCCGCCAATCCATCACTACTGATTTCATCATTCGCAAATATATCACTACAGATATAAGATCTATATGCATTCAATCATTGTCATCGTTGTCGATTTATCTACTCTACATTTCTATCACCGCTAATTGCATCTATTGATTTTGAAGATTCAAGAGATCGAGTTAATATTATTTTAGCAGTAGTACTACAAGAGTATTCATGGATATTTTTATATTTTTCTTTTTGTTTTTATCCCTCATATGGGATTATGCTATCTCTTTTATGGAATTTTATTCACTCACTAGTAGTATGAGCTTCATTCTATTACACAAATCATTGGTATCCCATATGTGCAACATTTTGACAGTAGAAGAATTGTGCATGTTTATAAGGTTAGATCTATGTAACCCTAACTCTTCATTTATCATTTTTCTGGTATTGATTCTTATGGTTGATGGAATGCTTTTCTAATAAATGAAATCTATCATTATTATCCAAAAAAAAAAAAGAAAAGAAAAATTGTGCATAGAAAACAATAAAAACATATAAAATGCCTTATGTTATATTCGATGCATTAAAGATGATACATGATACCTGCATTGTATTTTTTTTTTTTCTGTTGTGTTATGCTTTTTATTTTCATTTATTGAATTATAATTTAAATGCTACCCATAAAAATATAGAATTTCCATTTATAAGAAAACATAATATATTATACTTGTCTTATTTCAACAAATTGTATCATATCTACCATTATTATGATGTAAGTTTAAATTTATGGTTAAGGTTTATAGAAAGAGAGGGTGGAAGAATTGAAGTGAAGACATTGAATTTTAGGATTGGTCATTTCGCCTATCATTTAAGTCTAAAATTTAAATTATGAACATCATCATAAAGTTGAATGGGTTGACATTGGATTGTGTTGGGTAAAGGGTCTAGCTAATATTTTCACCAGCATAATTATAATGGCCTTATGACCTTAGCCTTGTGACCTATTATCATTCAATATGTACATTATTGTATAATTCTTTTCTATTACTTAACATCATAATAGTCACATTGGGTTGAGTAAAATATTCAATTGTAGTACATTTTGTTGAGGAAAGGGAAATATGTTCTATTAATTTAATATCACCATCACATATAATGGTAAAAAACAACAATATATATATATATATATATATATAAGTTATATCGAAAGGGATCAATGTCTGAGGTAGATTCAAATAGGATATTAATATTTTAAGTGATAAAAAAATGAATCAACAATACAAAAAAAAAGGTACAAATCAAAGATTAACATTTTAAATTATTGAAAAGGGGGATCAGTACTATATAATCTAGAGCAAATGGATAATCCCTCTTTTTATTAATTTGTCACGCACTTAGAATTTTTATCCTTTTTTCTAGTATTTAAAACATTGATTTTCTCAAATGTTGATTCCTTCTAATATAATTTTTCCTACGGAATATGAAAAACAATGCTTCCTAAAGGCTTACATGAGAAAAGAACATATAAAGAAAAAACAGAATTATGATGAATCTCAACCTAAGAAGCAGGAAGTATAGATGAGAACTTTTATTTATATGTTCAAGTAGCAGTAGAATTTGTTGGACAAGCATGGAGCTGCAATAATCAACCTAAAACACCAATTTCTCGTTTACTTCATTGGATGAATAATACTGTAATGGAATTCTTATTATGGAAGAATGAAATAAACCTGTAATAAGATTGTTCCTTATTGATTTTTTATTTAAATGGTAGTATTTTGAAAAAAAAATATAGTTCTAGCATTGAATTGATAAATTTGAATGAAGAATGGTTATTCAATGTTTTATGTAATAGGGATTCATTGTGGAATCACTATTTAATAAACTAAACGTCATAATAACTATTCACAAGGAATAAGATTGTAATGGAATTACAATTACAGCGAAGTGAACAAAAAGTAATAAAGTTGTTGAATTAGTGAATTACTCTTTACACATACCACGAATAGAGAAAAAAGATAACTCACAATAAAAGACTCATATAGCACCTCATAACCCCTTTTTACAAGGGATACACACTACCAAGTACCCATGAAAACCATCAACCTAAAATTTCCAATGTTTACCAGTATAGATCTCAAGACTTGGTTAATCAAGGCTAAACACTTTTTCATTTTGGACTCCTTACTTAAACATTGTTAGGTCAAGGTCATTACCATGAATCTAGAAGAGCTTGCCCTCTAATGATACCATTTATTTATTAGAAATAGAATACCACTTGCATCTATCACAAGAGAGAACTTATTACTTAATTAGCAATCGCAATTAGAAACACAAAAGTGTAGGAATCCAATGTTATATCTTAAAGAGCTACATCAAAAAGTTCCACTGCGAAACTACATAGCTAAGTTTTCGTATTTAGTTACCTTGGTTCATTTATAAGAAACCTACCAAATAAGTTACTTCTTATGCAGATTTAAACCATTATACTATGTTTGGTATGGACGATGCTAAATAAGGATTTTTATGTTACTCATTATTTAGAATATACAAGTATAGTAAAAAGAAGTTATAAAATGTTTTGATTTGTCTAATAAATTTAACTTATCTAGTGAAAAAATGATTTATCTCATCCTCCACATTTTACTTTTTTTCCTATAAATTTATCAAGTACTCTTAGAGTTTGTTAACCAATACTAAAGCCCATAACAATAACCAAATAAAGGATTAGAACTTTATCTAGTCCAGTCCCACAATTTTAAGCAAACCAAATGCCTCCTTAATCTAATATATTATACACATATTCCAACCACCTACTTCAGGATGCTTAAAATTTAGCTCAATTACAAGAAGCCACACTCAATGCATTTAAACTTACCTTCAAATTAATCAAACAATTTGCAACCTACCTTCATCCTAACAAACACTTCTCCTTCACCTATAAACACATCAACCCTAGAATAAAACCTAAGCATTACTACATTACCCTACCACCTGTTGAAACCAATTGAGCCAAAAACACAAACACTTAGCCAAATTTCAAATAGAACCTAAGGCAGTTAACACTTAAAGATCTTGATCCTTTTGGTATGATAAGCTTTTTGGACTCGAACATAAATGTAAACAAAAAGAATTAAGGATCGTGATAGTAAAGGAGGAGGAGCATAAGGGAGTTGAGAAATTGGAAGAAATGGTTGAAGAGCTAATCCTTGAAGAAGGATAATCACATGTAACTCTCTACGCTATTGGTGATGGCACAAAATTGGGCATTATGAAGTTGCAAGGGTACTTTAAAGGAGAAAGTTGAATCTGGCTATGGATAATGGGAGTAAACTAAACTTGCTTGATGAGTAACTAACTAAGAGAACGAGATATCAAGGAATCAACCCAAAACTATGAGTTATACTTGTTATTTGAGACTCCATGAAAAACAATGAGCAAAATAACTCAATTTAAGTTGTTATTACAAGGCTATGAGTGGAAGTATGTCTTTTACCCCCTCAAGGTATATGATATAATGCTGAGCTTGTTTTACTAGTGGACTTAGAGGGGTCTACTAGGATGGTATGTTTTTCATCAGTATTTATATTATATATGTATCATATCTGTTTCATATTAGTATCTGATATGTTTGATCGATTTATGAGTAAAAATATTTATTTTTCATTAGCGTTTATTTTTTACAAATAGTATGTTTAAAAACGATAAAAAGATGATGCCAAAATGATAGAAAGATAACCAAATAAATAGACCCTAAATGAAATATCTAGCAACTTACTATTGAGTTTGAGCATGGAATAGTTCTTCATAAATTGTAAGAGAAGAATGAGATAATAAAGGTTATTAAAGTAAAGGTATTACCTAAAATACTAACTAAATGTATCATTTTATCTTCAGTGTCGAGTTATGCATATTAATGAGGTGGAATCTAGAAATAATAATGGTTAGTATGCCCACCCTAAACTGTTGAACTTGATAAAGGTATATCATAACTTATTTAAGGAACCTAAAACCTTATGACCATTTAGGAAAAATGTGTAAAGTAAAGTGATGTCAAAAAGTCTAATTAAATACCTAAATCGACAATATATAAGTACAGGTAGCTAATTGAAAAATCGTTGAAATTTTAAATACTAAATGCAACATCCCTCAATAATATGTGATTAACTTTCATTATTACATATTATTTTTAAATTTTACACCACATGGCCAATATCATTATAGTTTAGGGTAAGTATAGATCTACACAAATAGAAAAGCAAATCATTTTCAACTTCATAAAAAAAATAAATAAAAAGAGCTAGAATTACATGTTTCTTTAGGGTCGGATCAGAGAAGTACAACAACAGAACCAGCCAGCGGGTCCTAAGGACCAATGAAGGACAGACCAACATCAAATCCACAACCAAGGGGCCCATGACCCATTAGTTCTTGACATATTGCATTGGGCAGGGCTCCATGCCCTCACCCACCTTTACATATAAGACCTTTAAAAAAGCTTATGTCATTGGCATGCTAAGTGTACCCTCTTGCTAATGTAAATTTTGAGCCATTTAATAGGTTATAACTTTTTTAACTTATATAGTATGACGCTCGAAATGTACTCGATTGGTAAAATCGTCTTATATGGTTCCAAAGAATATGACACCATATTCTGCAATGATGGCAAATATACTCCTTCGTTATTGATTAGTTAAAGATATATCCTAAATCCTTAATATATGACTCCGTATTCGATTAAGCTCTAAATCATTGTTAAAACTTCAAACCATCATCGAAAAGGTTTAAAAACCATATAAAGTTCGAGCAACAAATAAAAATATATGCAAAAAAATCAAAAATTAAGAAGTAAAAATCAGACTTATATCTAACTTTTTTTTTTTTCAAATGAAAAAAAAAATTGGGCAGCTTCGACTTCAGTTATCTCCTCAAGAAGCAAAGCACCAATAATCCCTTGTTTTTGTATGTACTTAGCTCTAACATAATATACTTTTTTCGAGATACCTAACTCTAGCACACCATACTCTTTTCATGGTGGAGCATAGCAATTTACCAACAGGATCCTAACGTTGATAGTAGAGTCGAAGCATCAAACCTTGCTCTTTAAACAGAACAAAGTCCACTCTTACCAACTAAGCCAACTATGTTGACCAAGACACAAAAGACGTAAACAATACCTTACCTATGGAGCCATACAATATATTCAAAAGTCCTCAATGGCGACACTCTTTTCCAACCTTTTTTTTTATTTTTTTTCAAAAAAAAGGATGGCTTCAACTCCAATAACCACCTCAAGAAGCGGAGCACTATACCCTTGTTTTGCAAGCACTCGGCTCTAGCACATTATACTATTTTCAGGATACCTGGCTCTAGCACACCATACTCTTTTCAAGGTGGAGCATGACAATCTACCAACAGAGTCCTCACTTTAGTAGCGGGATCAAAGCAAGTTCGAACCTTGCTCTTCTAACAGAACAAGATTTGCCCTTACCAATTGAGCTAACCATTGTCGGCCGACATGCGAAAGAGACAAACAATACCTTAACTACGGAGCCATACGATATATTCAAGAGTCCTTAATGGCGACACACGGCACACTTATTGACCACCCCATTTTACTTAAAATCTTAACACCAATACTCTCAACAAGAGATCAAATTACATAAAGAGTCTACCCCCTAACTTATCATCCATTGTAATGCTAAGGTTCCGTATCTTTTCTTCGCTTTCCCCCTTCCACTCCACATAAATATGCTCCCATTACCACTTACCCCTCTGCACAATCTAGTCCATGTCATCTACATTCAAACAATCTAATTAAATAGGTATTTCAATTTTCCACTTCTACCTTCATTAGTCATCAGTGCACATGGTTCTTGTAATGTCCACCTTTCCATTGAATTAATAGTCATTCACCTTAGATAACAATTGTGTCAAGGGGTACCTTGTTTCCATCCTGTACCAGTCTCTCAATTAAAAATCTTATTGAAATACTGGACCTATAAGAAGCTTTGATGTCAATTCTTTCCACTGGTTTTTTTTTTTTAACTTCTCTTAAACCCTTATGTTGTTGTTTTGCATTAGTATTCGACATCGAATAAATAAATATTCACCATTGACTATTGGCTTCCTTAAAAGCCACTCCTCAATTTTTTTTTTTTCTTTTAATGCAAGGTAAATAGCTTCCTTGGCCTTCCTTTAAATGTCACGGTTTGCTCCCTGATTAACACTAGTTTTTAGTGTTTACCTCCATCTCCTTTTGGGGAAACTTTCAACACCCCCTTAAATATTGTGTCTCGTCCATCTACTAAAGATAAGCTGATGTGAAGGCCATCAAAATCTAGTGTTTTCACTATCAAAAGTGCTCATAAAGTGTTCACTCCGAATGGCTTAAAAAAAGCTCATTGGTCTAAATTAATTTGGAAGAATGATGTTATCCTAGGCATGATTTCATAACTATACACTCTTGATAAATTATACCAACAGAGTGTGACATCAATTAATTCATGCTACTTTTGTTCCCCTAGTTTTGAAACCTATGAGCAGCTTTATTCTCGTGCCCATTTTCGCATTCGGTTTAGATGAACGTGGCTTGCCCCTTAACTATCATGTATCTTTCTTCTTGTATCAAGCTATTTTGGATGGTCGCATTGCAGAGCCCAAAAACCTTATTACCAATGAAAGATGCATTGCCTTATCCGTTGTAGTATATTACATTTGGCATGCTCGAAATTCTACTACCCGAGTTGGACAAACTTTTCCCAACTCTTATGGTCTAGCAAGATACCTAGAATCATATTTTGTCTTAAACAGTTCCTAGTGTTTAACTATTTCTTTTTTATTTTGTTTGCTTGATTGTAATCAACTTAATGATCTATCCTACTTTCCAGGCTTGTAAACATTGGGCTTCATTTATCCCACGCCTTGCGATTATATATATCCTCCCTTTGGTTAAATGAAATTTTTTGAATTAACGAAAAAATAATAATAATAAATTTTCACCACGGATCCCTCATCAGCAAGCTTCTATCTGATGACATCTTCTCCCAGGATCCATTCATTGGATATGACTGCAAGCTCCATGGAATCGATTCCTCTCCAAAATCAGCAGCCCACATCAGGTTGCTTTTTAAACGTTATCAAATCTGATCTAGATGCAAATATTAGAGGGGGATAAAAAGCAATATAATGTATGCCTGTGTATCCAATGTATGTTTGCATCTAATTATTTTGATATCCACTCCAAGGTCTTAGGTCTCTCAATGTGAATTAAATTTGATTGGCTATAACAGATCAAGAACATAATAAAACCAAGGTTTTATGCTTTTTTTCCATTCCATTAATTAATGGCAAAAAGAAAAAGGAAAAATTGTATGCCATGGTCATCAACAAGGTATAACTTCCCCATTGCAAAACTAAAACCGCCCACTCATCTGAAAATGACACACTGCGCCCACATTAACAGAAATATATCCAGCATGAAGATATAGCCACAGCATGCCACATTGCGCCCACATTAACAGAAATATATCCAGCATGAAAATATAGCCACAGCATGCCACAACTACGATAATCATCAAATGAAGAAAGTTGGAGTATATCTTAGATCAGAGCTTCAATTTAAGAAATGCCTCTGTTCATATTCAAAAATCACTCAAAAATTCTAGGCCACAGGATCCTACATTATCAAAATTTCTGAAAACTATAATTTCACTGAACGAAAATAAATAGAATCACCACAAAACTGCTGCAAAACCCTTGAGAATTATTATGCTCCAATCACTTCAGTAGTTCCCTCAGCCATGGTTTCATCAGCAGGTCTATCTAGCTTCACACCAACATCTTCAGAATAATCCCCACAAAACTGCTGCAAAACCCTTGAGAATTATTATGCTCCAATCACTTCAGTAATTCCCTCAGCCATGGTTTCATCAGCAGGTCTATCTAGCTTCACACCAACATCTTCAGAATAATCCCCATGAACCTATAAACAAAAACCATGCGAAGTGTAAATAAGGGACTATAAAATCAGTGGTATTATGAGCACCGACCGATAAAAAAATTATATAAAATTCATCTCACAAACTTTATCTTTTATTAATGAACAAGGCACAATCCCTCCATGTAGTCAGCAATTCAAACATTAAAAATATTCCAAACTTGATAGTAAATCAATTGACTCAGGCCGCTTTTTATTATTCTTTTAGCCCTAAAATTTGATTATCCTTAGAAGCAAGGACAATTTGGCTTACAATTTAGAGATATACCCTGGAAATCTACTACTGTCTGGTATTATACTGAAAAAATGAATTTCCACAAGTAGGTTTGCTAGGCAAACGTTACCATGAACATTTAACAGGAGCCAAGATATCCTATACAAAACCCCCTCATGCTAAATTCACAAATAGTTTCTTCATTGTACAGCACAAGAAAACGAACAGGGACAAACCTCCATCAACTTTCCGAGATCAAATTTGGGTGCCTTCAAGATCTTAACTTTACGAATAAAGACATTCTGCAAAGGGTAGATGCTGGAGGTTGCTTTCTCGATCTCCTTTCCAATTGATTCAGGAATGAACTTGCGGACCAATTCTTTAAGATCACATGATGTGGCCTGGTTAACCATGATTTCCCTCATCTTCCGACGAATCTTCAGAAGATACAATTTTTTCAATAAACAGGACAAAGCAACGAGAGCAACTACTTAACCAACTACAAAATACAAAATAATAAACAGGATAAAGCAATGAGAGCAACTACTTAACCAATTACAAAATACAAAATAATAAAACAGCTGCAGCATAATTGCTTCGATCAAAATTTCCTTGGACGCATACAAAGCATAAATATGAAACTACAAGCAATTGCTAAGACAATGGCATGAATTACCTGTCTAATCTGACTGGACTGAGCATAGCATGTCCTCTTGACCTGGTTAGGACGTCTTTTGGTAAATCCAATACAGAACATCCTAAGGGTATAATTGTCAGTAGTCTTCACATCCACATTTGCTTCAATCAATGTATGCCACTTCCTCACCAAGGACCTCAACTTGTCTGTTGTAAAGTCCATTCCCTACAATTTCCTTCATAAATTATTTTTGGTGAAAAAATAGTTAAGTGATATCAATGAACCACACCATCAACAAGTCTCAGAATAAGAACCTCCATTGCCTTTTCCTTACCCAGAAATTTGTCAAAACATTCCTTCCCTGAACATCTTCAGCTCTAAGTCGGATCTTCCTGTAAGAATGGTCCTCATCATTTTGAAGATCAGCCAAAGAAACCTCAAACACTCTGTGTTTCAGTCCTTCTGAAGCAATCTATCAAGAAAACCACAAATTAGGTGACGATATCACTTCAATGTTTTATATATTCAGATGCAAGATTTCCCCAACGCAACAAAAATTAAAACAAAGAATCAGTAGAGAGAAAAAAACACAATAAGCCATAGCCACGAATGCATCACAATCTTCTCTAAATTGTATAAAGAGAAATTTCATATTAATGTTGCAGTAGCTGAGGCAACAGATAAAAAAATGTTGAGAAATGGTGTGCTGACTATCTGAGGTCATTCTTTCCACTGGAAAATAACTCCATCTTTATCCACTACAATTATAAGGGAAGATGTTCTCCGTAAATATCTTTTGAAAGGAACCAACATCCTATCATAGCAAACTTACACCATTACTGTCATTGAAGTCTCTACCACAGCAATACCCAAAATCCCATATATTTATCACAAATTGTTGCCATCCAGCTGAACTGTGAAAAATTTAGACAAATAAAGAAAAACTTCCAAACTTAACCTTAAGATCCATAAAACAATATTGTTATATACCATCTACAGTCCATATATAAGAAAGAAATAGATGATGTGACATATTTGAACCAAGCATAGGGAAAAAAAATTGTCATCAAACCCTCAATTTAAGCGTTCTAGACTAAGCAACCTCAATATACAGCCCAAGAGTAGATCGAAAATCACAAATGTGTAATTTTATGAATTTTCCGCTGTCATATCGACATATTCCATGCCTTCACATTAATTATTTCTTTAAACTAATTACAACGTAAGATTCATAACAATAAACCAATTACAGTGTCATTCAACAAAAATTTACATAACTAGTTTGAAATGAACAATTTCAATAAAGCATACTCCACTAACTGTATCTACATCTAGATAACTCAATAGTTGTGTAAATACGATTCAGATAGATAAGGAAAATATCACCCAAAAAAGATTCCCAACTATCAGGAGTTGCATTCGAGAACAATTTAAGAACATCTACAGATAAAGACATGCAAAAAAAACATAATCATAAAACACAAACATCCTATTGAAAAAAAGAAAAAAAAAAAAACACTCCATACCTTAGTACCCTGAGTACGGGTGACAAGGGTTTTGCCCACGTTCTTAACAGAAAACACAGATGGTGCTTTTATGTCATACCAATCCTTCTTGGCAAAAGGGTCGGCTCTATAACACATAAAACACACGCACAGTATCAAAAGACCGCAGATCTGTAGTAATAATTTATATATCTACCAAATAAAGCGAAAGAGAGAGAGAGAGAGAGAGAAGGAAACAAAGTAATGGGTGTAACCAAAATTATGCAAAAGAAGTGGTGGAACTGAGAATAAAACTTACGCCTTCTTCTTTCCTCCCTTCTTCCCTTTTGAGATCCTCTTGTTCTTTCTGTAAGCAAACAAAGTGGTTAATAGAAATCCAAACTTCAATTGATTGTAGATATGCGGAGGGAGAGAGAGTGGTATGTGTATACCCAACAGCCATTGTTGTACTGTGACGGTACTGGGCTTGCTCTTCCTATCAAGTGTCGGATGGTGGTGGAACGCAAAAGTCTATAAGAGAGCAAACCCTAATGACAGGAGAAAGCAAAACCCTACTTTGAGACGTATCTTAAGAACATGGGCTCATCCGGTTCGGTCTTCTCCTCTGGAAAACCGGGTTTATTTCCTTGGAATTTTCCTTGTTGGTAGCCTCGCAATTTTTTCCTTTTTTCTTTTTAACCAATTACAAGAAGAAGGGAGTTCAAACATAATACCTCTCACATAAGAGATTAAGAAATATCTCATCAATCTATTAGGTTCTTTGTGGTTGCCCTGCAATTTAAAAGTTGCTGTTGGTCTTGGGAAAGGAAATTAATACTTATATTATTTTTAAAAAATTTAAAAAAAAATGCTATAATTATAAAAATAATTCCAATTTTAGGCAAAGTGAACTCGTTTCTTGAATAGACAATAATATAAGTAGTTGACCTCATCTATTCAAAAGATAAGCTTAATATTTTTTTTTAATCCTCTTTTTTTAATATCATCTAAACCTCATTTGTTAAACAAACGACTTTATTGCTAGAAAAAAAATAACAAGAAAAATGACTCTCTTCTCTCTCTAGTCTCGCTTTTGCTTTTAGACATTTTCATATACATACCAATAGAGTGGCACTTATATGGCAATTTCAAGAGTAAAAAGAAGCTATATTGATGTTGTTATCATCCTCATCCATATGGATACTAAAGCACAAATGTCAAGACGATCTAATTCAATCTAAGTTGTGGTGGATATTACTCTGTAGCGATGATTTAGATCACTTTTTGGACGAACTCAAATTAAAAGGATCCCTCTATTTCCTTTACAAGACATATCAACATTGAATTTCAAAACTCCCCCAGTAAAATTAGGTATTTTGGAGAGAAGAGTCCCCATAGGCAATTACAAAAAGATGTTAGGGAGAATGGATTACTTTAAATTTGTCAAGTTTTGATTCCATAAATATATGAGGGAATTGGTATTTGAATTTTTTTTTTTTTTTTTTTTGTAATTGCTAGTAAGAAAGTTCTTGAGATTGAGAGTGAAAGAAAAAATAAAATAATAGAGATGCAGTGTCTATGTTTAGTTGAGAAGAGAGCAAGAAAGAGAGAGAGTCGACTTCTTTTTATTGTTATTTTTTACAGCAACAACCCGTCTATTGAATAGACAAGATTTAAAAAAAAGACGAAGTCAACCATTTATTATCTTATCTAATCTAAAATTAGGATTATTTTCATCTTAGTGGTATTTTTTGTTAAATTAATAATATTAGTTTCCTTTTCCCCTTACTCGTTGCTATAACTAATTTTTAATAATACAATATAAAAATTATTTCTTATCAATATAAATATATTATGTATTATAATTTCGTATAACTTTTAATTTATCACCATCTTTCAACCATATTTTGGAACTTTATATTAAAAACTTAAGGTGTTATCAAATTAATTTAATATATATTTAATCAAATCCTACCATAAACAAAAAAATATAATAATAATAAAATAGACCAAATGGTTATTTAAAATCTTAAATTTAAAAAATATATATCAGATAAAAATAATATATACAACATATCATTTTAAAAAATATAAAAAATGTAAAGATTATAATTTGTCCCTACATCTTTTCAATTTATGGTAATATGCTCTAACTAACAAATTCATCTGTTTCAAATTACTAATTTCATATTGTAATTAAAGAATGACTAAACCATTCCTCCCTTCGTATGCTAGTCATAATTCTAATATAGTCACTAAGGTAAAGTTTAGTTAAGCAACTTTTTATGGTATGAAATTGGATAAAACTTATTGTAACATATTTGATTTGCAAAATGAGTTAGTATTAGAGAGAATCATCTTCATAATATTGGCCAAAATTTAACATGTTTGTCATTTATATTTAATAATATGGAAATAAGGATATATGACAAAATAATATCTTATAACAAAAGCACTAAACTAACACAACCACTATCACCTCATTTTTACTTATTCAAACTTGCCACTTCTACCATCATTGTCATGTTGCTACTGCCTCGAGTGTCACAACCAACATTATCATCATTGTCACCAATATAACACTAGCACTAAATTGGCTATTACAATGATCTCATTACTAATATTAAATCACTATCGTCATTTAAACCACCACCGCTATTGACTATAACATTTGTGCATGAAAAATAACATAGAGCTTATAAAATATATGTGTATGCATCTTATGTTATACTTAACACGCCATACATGGTATAAGAATTTGTATTGTCTTGTTTTCCTTGTGTTCTGCAATATTAGAAGCCAAACTTTAGATGGCTAGTTTGATACTAGTGTAGGTTCCATTTGGATACCTTCTTTTCTTTTCAATTGTTTTTATCTTTGTGACTTCATTTATTTCATGCAATTAATTAGGAACAAGATTAAAAGTGTCCAAATTGGCTAAGTCGCTTTTTGATCCAATGACTTTCAATAGAAAATGAAAAGCGAGGTTGAGAGAGCCAAGAGAGATAGGTAAGAGAATGAGAAAGATAAAGGTTGGAAGGTGTTTCAATTGGCTTCATATCTTCATTTAATACTTAAGCTTATCTTGATTGGAGAAAATTTTTTTAAGATATAAGGAGATTAATTATATAGTTAGGACACTACTAGAAAACTAGCCTTTAGAGACAGAAAATTTGCGATGGAAAATTTCTATCTCTAAAAAAATGAATTAGAGACAGATTTGCGATGGATTTATGATGACATGAATTATGAATAATCTTCTAATTTTTATATGCTTTTGCGACGGAATTTGCGACGAAAATTTTTCCGTTGCAAATTTGTCTCTGATTTTAGAGGGAAATAAATTATTTTAGCGCCAATTTCTATTTTTTTAAATTCTGTTGCAAATTTGTCTCTAAACTAAATTATTACATATATGTATATATAATAATTATGTTTAAAATTTATTTTAAATTATACATATCTAATATAATATATATAAATGTGCATTATATAATAAGGACATATATTATATTTGTAAATTAATTTTATTATATAATAACTATAATCATTTGTTATTTACAACTAATTATATATATTTTATTTATAATATATTTAACATTACATTACATATTTATAATAATAAAGTATAAATTAAAAATAGTACTTAAAACATAAAATTATATTTATCTTATTATATATTCTTTTACATAATAACTTATATAAAAACTCAAATTATATAACTTAATAAAATAGTGTATAATAATAATATATATGTTATATGCAAGTAATATCATAAAATACTAATTAAAAATAAAGTATATTTCAATAATAATAATAATATATGTAAAATAAAATAATTAATATAAAATGTAAACTTAGTATATTTAAACATATACAAATATATAAATAATATATTGTATTTTAAAATATATTAATAAAAAATATATATATTCATATTATTTATAATTTTTTATTATAATTTATTATGACTATTCATATATTTTTTAATATAAAAAAATTTATTTATATATATATATATATATCTTACATAATTTATATTTACATACTATTTATTTAAAATATAGTAACATATTTGGGAAAAAATAATATACTATGTAAAAATATATATTTAAGTAATAAAATATGTAATATATAATAATTAGTTAAATAAAATTAAATTGGTATTATATATTATTTTATTAATTAATAATGAAAAATATATTTTTATATTGTTCACATTATATTAATATTATTAAGTGCAACAAAAATGAAATAAAAAGATAAACACATTAATTAAAAATATACAATTTATAATTTAATATAAAATATTAAATAACTAATGTAAAAAGTATAATTATATTATATATCATTAAATATATATATATAAATTATAACATTATTTATATTTACATAATATAATATTTTTAATAATAATATCATATTGGAAAAAAAATATAATATACTACTGAAATATTATATATTTATAATAAATATATAATTTAAAATAATTATTATAAAATGTAAACATTGTATATATTAATATTATATATTATTTTAATAAAATATTATTGAAAAATCCTTAATAATATGTAAAGTGAAATTATAAAAATAAAAAAAACTATAAAAGATATATAAAATGTTTTATAATTATAATATTGTAAATTGTGGTATCTCTTAAATAAACAGTAGTGGAACTTTACTCATGCAGATACGAATTGGTTTATCGGTTTAGTGCTTGTGAAAACTTCAATGTTAAGTGTGCTTAGTATGTAGCATTCTATGATGGGTGACCTCCTGGGAAGGATAAATAAGAGGCAAATGTGTATTTTTTTAATGATTTGTCTTAGAATCAGAGACAAATTTGCGACGGAATAATTTTATTTAATATTTACTAATTGGATATTTAAAAATAACTAATTATAAAACAGAGACAAATTTGCGACGGAAATTCCGCAGCAAATTTACGACGGAAAATAAATATGTCTCTAAAAGAATTAGCGACGATGATTTTTGAAATAGAAATTTGCGACGGAAATTCTGTCTCTGAAAGTCTTTAGAGACAGATTTTTTTTCACTCAGAGACAGAATTTTTTGTCTCTAAAGCCAAAATTTCTTGTATGGGATTTAATGGTGTAGATAGCTTAGGGGTTCGATTTTAAGTTAGAATGAAACAGAATGGAGTTTTTTTTACTAACGCATGAGAGGAGCTTCTTCAGTTAAGCCGGGCAATTTGTCTTGGTTATCTCATATATCTTAGAGCATAAATAGGGTTTTGGGTCTACTTTAAGATTCCCAAGCGAGAATTTTGAATAAAAGTGGGTTTTCAGGTTATTTTATACACTTAAGTGATCGACCAACTTTCATGGCTTTCAAGTTTTAAATATTTATAAGAACCTATAATTCTATTCCTAACTCGGTTTTAAGAGGCATGTACACCTATCGTTTTATAGTATAGGAAAGAGTATAGGTCGTCTCCATAGAGAACCTTACAAACACTAATACTAAATAATCCCTTATTATCTAGCAAATCAAATTATTGGGTAATTAAATATTAAACTCTAAATTTACTAACCAAGCCACATTAATCTAGAAACTAATTACAACCAACACAATTACTACAAAATGATTCACAAAATCACATTTATCTAGCATACTAGCTTCACCACATTACATGAGTAATTAATGAAATTTATCCTAACAATCATTATCTGTAGGAAATTATTAATTTGCAAGCATTCTTCTCAGAATTACTTACTTCTAATCTTAATTGTGTCTATTAGAATCTCTTCTAATTTAACAGTCAATCAAGACCTACATCAGAACTTTATACTGGATTCCATGGAAATGTAGCAACTTTTCTCATAACATCTATATTAGCAAGAGTAAGTTGTTCTCGTGAATTAGTCTAGTCAATAGAATTTTCTCTCAACATATTCTATCAAAAGCTATCTTAAGTTAGTGTCGTGCACTACACCAGCTTTAGATTCATTAATTAAATTCACTAAAACTAACAATAATCAAGAATTAACAAGTTCAAGTGCATGTTCATGCTAACATGATGTTCCAAGCTTGAAAATTACTACTCACACATCATGAAACAACAATTAACCTAGACAATATGTAGAATCAACAATGAAATAAACATAGAAAAAGTGATAGAAGAAAAAAGCCTTTTTAATCACAACAGTAGAAATCTTTACAACAAACACAAACAACGATTCCCATCTTCTTTCGCTCGAGTTCTTCTAGAAAAGTTACAATGTAAGGACCCAGATTCGCTATATATTTAAAACGTGCAAATCCAGTCCCCAACCACATGTAACCTGTAGGATTACATGTAAAGCTGTCCATAAAGGAAGAGCTGTAAGAATTGTTTGTCTAACTCTATTATAAAACCCATTTGAAAAACATCTCATTAAGAGGAACATAATACTTTACGTTATAAAACTAGATTATCCTTACATCTACAGAGATAAATGACTTAATACACACACACATTATATAAACTTATGAGTTTCAAAACATAGGCTCAAAGATATACCTATAATAAAAATACATATAAGTTTGACAAAATATCTAACACTATCACATTATTTCAAAAACATTCTTTTATTCTATTACAAAAGCTTTCATCATCAAGGTCGGCTCCACTCATCCAAGAAGTCCTCAGAATCGGTCCCATATCCCAACTAAGTATAAAACTCATCATCACCATCACCTGAAATAGAAAATCATGGGCCAAATGCTCAGTACACAAGTAACACAAATAAATATGAAGTGACTGGCATGCTTAAACTATATGCAATGTATCAACCATCAATTGTTATCTAATAATTAAGTTTATGAAGCAACTAAGCAATATTCAAACTCCAGAGCTAGTCATTGGAAAGTTGGGAGTCCTAAGTAACGACTCAATGCTCAAGAAGTTGATATAGATATCCGAATACCTATATCTCATAGATGATATAACCAGAAAGAATAATAATTTCATCTCGGGTTAATAGCAGTTACACAACTTTACTTAACATAATCCATAACATCACTTTGTTCAACCGGTCTCATAAACATGGACTAAATTATATTATTTCCCCTTAAGAATAAGCAAATATTGCACCGATGCTATTCTCCTAACAATTACCTACCAAACCACTTATAAATTGTCATTGCATCATGACAAGGGGTGGCCTAAGCACCTAACTACCGTTTTGCTCGAGACAGGGTTGTCATTCCTCGGACTAGACTCAACAATGAAAGCACAACCAATACAAATACTTTTTAAACCGTCTTTAGTTAAAATCAAGTTAAGATATGCTTATCCTAAGCAAACAACAACCAAGTTACTATGTACCTAACTTGTCACGTAAAGGATTGGCAACTAGACTCAATAGTGTAGGGAAATCTTATAAAAGAAATTGCATCATAAAGAATTTAATATAAAACTTAAGAAAACTACATTTACTTCATCTATCATTCCCAATAAAACTCATTCAAAGCATAACTTAGAATTCATACATACAATAAGGTCATATAAACTTTTAAATTAATCATACAAATAAGCAACAAATAAAGAAATATATATAAAGTAACAAAATTTAACAAACAAATTAAATTAATTTTTTAAGTGGTATGCCAATTCAACTCTAGCAATGTGGAAATTCAAAGCCGACGGCTTAGGAAGAAAGGCCGGCGGTGTACAAGTTTGCATAGATTTCTCAAGAAAGATCAAAAAGTGAAACAGGTTACCATGCATGCCATTTCACATGCTGTTTGAGCCTAGGAAAAACTCACGAAATCTCCAAAAATGACGCACCTTCCTATACATGATGTATTAAAGGGTTTATGACGCTCCAGTGAGTGAAACACCGTCTCATAATGCTATTTCAAAGAGTGTATGGCCCTTACACCTTCGTAAACATGATGTTTGATAAGTGTTTGAAAAATTCGAATCTCCCCTGTTTCAAACTTGATTTTTTTGTACTTTTCTCATATCCTACCTCAACTAAAACACTATACAAACATCATGCATCATACTACATGCTCCTAATAACTCAAAACATGTATGAACTTCATATTTTAAGCATCAAACAACTTCTTAATGCACTTTTGAACACTTCATCTCATCATCATCAACTCATGCATAACTCAAAACATCTCCTACACATGTAACCACTTGTTATACCACAACTCATCTATTTCTAAATACTTCAACACACTCCAAATCATATAAACACTGAGAATGCATAACCTAACATGAATCATCACACAACATCACTAACTCATACATGTCCAAAGCAACTCCAACACTCATCTATACTTAAACAACACACTTCAAGAAGTTATTTGGCTTCATTGATCATTATAAATCATTAAAACCATATCCAAACCTTTAAGGACTTACTATAACAAAAATCATTCTTATAGAGAAAACAAGGAAATAAACAACCATGAAAGTATATAGAACTTATCTTATGTCACTTTAACTTGAGAATTAACCTTGGTGCAAACTTTAGGTGGATAATTTGAGAGAATTAGAAGATGAAATTTGAGTTGTTTTTATTGTTTAAAAGTGGCGGTTTGGAGGTCTATTTTAGGGTATGTTTTCGGCTTGATAAATTTGCCAAATAGTGCTTGTAGTCATCCTTTTGTGTGTTTAACTTTTGGATAGTGGATTTTTAAAAATGGAAAAGGCTTAGGCTTGGGTTTTGGCATAATTTTGGGTACGGTTTGGGCTAAAAATCTGCTATGGCTTAGTGTTTGGGTTGGGTTATGTTTGAATTTGAAAGTTTAAGCTTAACATGCATTAAGACTAACAATCAACATAATTATCAAGTTACTCTAGCACATTATATTTATTTTTAACACTCCTAACTATCGACCATAATTTCTATATTTCAAGCAAACATAACATATATTAATTTTACACTAACATATTAAATTTTCATCAACTAAACTCTTAAAAAAAATCATCATTTAATTAAATCAACATATATATTCAATTAATTATGCATTAAAATTTAGGATATTTAATACAAGATACAACGCTACATGTTATAGGAAAAATCTCTAAAACACACTCTTCTCGTAAAGATTTCAAAGGAATGAACTCGTATGATATGAATTTGTGTGTTGATTCCCTTCCTTTTCTGAACTGGTATGATATGTTTTTTTACCAAGTCACTTCCCTAAAAGTTATAAGTGAATCTAAGTGACTATTCATGTGTGATACCCATTAATTACACTATTTAACGAAAAGCCAGGACGTGCATTTTCAAATCACATTGAAGTTCATGGCCAGAAAGAGGCCCTAGTAGAGTCTAGTCTTCTAAAGATGGTGAACGCCTCGTAACGTTGTCATTTGTAGTGTTTGATCTTATTCGATTCATTAATCATGCCCGTGACATTACCCTTGGTAGCTACTAATCTTCAAATCCTCTTATTTACACCGTGAATGGTCTCCATGCTAGTCTATCTTCACTTTGTTGGATAAGTCTTGGTAAAATTCTCCTCTGATCTCCTCAAATGCCTTCGATATGTTCCACTATCACCTAAAATGAATGTATATAGTAATTAAGTACTAATTCTTGAATAAATCATTTAAATAAGCACGAAATTACACGTAATATCATAAGGAAATTATGGATAATTTATATCTTCATTGAGCAAAGGTTTAACTACATTTAGCTAAATTTGAACTATCTCTAAGGTTTACGTAATCTTTAGACTTAGCAGTTAAGATTTTTAGTTATCAATTTAGGGTTTTTGAAGTGTGTTTTAGGGTTTCATAATTGACTTTGTGTTTTTCCTCCATTCAGTTGTTTTTATTTTGTGACATATGGAGAAAAATGGGAGAAGTTGAAATTGGTCCAATCATCAATTTAGGATCTAAATTCTACCCAACTTACTATAGTTTATACATAGCTTAAACATTTTTTGTTAACTTTTCTTTTATTTATGGAGTTTCTTATTTCCTCCCTTTTATTATGTATTTTTTTTCCTTTTAATAGAAAAAAAGGGCTAGTCACAAAATTTTATATTTATTCATGCATATTTGTCCTTTTTTTTACTCGTTGTTCAATACTTTATTATCCTCTTACTCTATACCCTCATGCAACTTTTTACCTTTCACACTATTTAAAAACAAAGAAAACATGTATATTAAAATAAATCATACTTTGTTCTAATTATTAGAAAATTAACTCAAATTTTATTTATTGTATTAGGAGCCAGTAGGGTAAGCGGGTAACGCTTCATATAAGATACCTATCCGGATCCTGCTTGACCGAATAGGATCCAGGTAAGTATTAAAGGCCATAGGATAGGATACATATATCAATTTTTTGAAACCTGCTCTTATAAAAGGGGCATGAGTATAAAGCCTTCAACCCTGGAACTTGTATTATATTATAAAAGATACAGGTTCCTGGGTATCATGTATTCACCCTATTAAATGTTCTAAATAACATTAATATATAATAAATAATAATATTTCATATTTTATTTTACAACCACTTATATTCATGATTATTATTTTAAATTACATTTTAGAAAACTTTATTATAGAAGAATTTATACTATTTTATTTTAGAATGACTTATTATTTTTATTTTAAAAGAACTATGGTGGTATGTACGCACTTAAACTCCAAATTATATTGAGATATTGTTTATATTATAATACTAATTAATATATGAGTAGTTCCAAAGTTTTTAATTTTGGAATTTTGCAAATTTTATAATTTTATTTAATATAACATAAATAGGTTTCTCAAGTATTGTTGTAGGTCACACACACATGAATAAATTATATAGATTATAGAACTTGTGATATTAACAAATTACTTTTAAAATTTCTTTCTACATGTTGTTTATATCGAATGTATGAAAAAAATAGTATTGCATATTATATGAAAACATATCAAAGACTATAAAAATTATGTTTTAAAAAGAAAGAAAAAATATAGATATTTTATTAAAAAAATTTATAAGCTCCATAGGATACTTTGCATTCTATAGATTTTACAGGGTATAGGGTGGGTATAAGGACTATAGGGTAGGTTCTGATTATGAAATTCAACACCCTGTACCTTATAGGGTAGGTACAGATAATACTTCATAACTTACCAATCCTGTACCCACTCCCCAGAGCCAGCCTAATTGATTGGAAATCTTTGATAGGGATCTAAAATGCTTGGGAATGCCATTTGTTTTCAGGAAAAAAAACTTGAAAAATAACATTTCATTTCCACCTCATTAGTGAGTTAGAGTATCGAATGTGATCATATCTACTAAACTTATAATAGTTGTTTATATTTTTTTGTGGTCTAGATTCCAAGCTCTTCCTATTTTCCTTTGTTACAATAACAAAGCAACTCGATTGATTAGGATAATCCTTATCTTCATGGTCATACATAACATAAAACAACAATATTGTGCTTCTTTAATAAAGCAACTCTCTTATCAATTTCTAAAACTATTTTGACTAAGGAATATTTCTAATAAGAATGCTTGAGGCTATACATATAGATTATTATTTTGTTTAGGCACAACAAATGTTCATATTTTTATATCTTAATCCTTATTATTTTTCTTTATTAGAATAGTCATAATTCATTTAAAAATTTTACATAAATTGTTTTTTTTTTTGTTAATTCTACTAAATTTTCTATCCAACCATATTTTCTTAATATTTATCTAAATGGAATAATAATAGAGATGTTTAATTTTATAAGAATAAAAGATACGAAATACGTTAAATATTAGAAAAAATAAAAATTATGTAAAAAAAGAAAAAAAAAGTAAGTATTACAAATTTGTTTGTGAGAAGTCACTTACATGGAAAATGATAGGGCTAACAAAACCATCTTTTTTTTTTCTTTTATAAAAATTGGAAAATAAGGATAAAGTTAAAAAATAATTAAAGCATGTTTTTATTTAGGGTTAATATCACAAATAGTACCTGAACTTTAACAAAATATAATTAGGTACCTAAAGTTTGAAATTGATCAATTTAACGACTAAACTTTGAAATTGACAAATTTAGTACTTAAAAGAACTTTTCAGGTACACTAACAGTACATTTATCAAGTCTTTCATGTACTAATTGGTCAATTTCAAAGTTTTTCATGTTCAAAATCGATCAATTTAAAACTTCAGGTACTAAATTGATCATTTGCAAAATTTAGGTACCTAAATATATGTTTTCCAAAATTCAAGTACCATTTGTAATACTATCCCTTTTATTTTTTTTCCTAGTTATACAAATATATACTAGTTAATTAATCAATCAACAAGTTCACCACAAATCTATTTAATGGATTATTAAGAATACAACGAATAAAGAGAAGTAATCACTCAATATTAAAAAGAGAAGGGCACAAGTCAATACTCATAAACAAAGTATAACATAATATAACATAACCTAACCTAATAACAAGATAGCCTATTTATAAACGCATAGACAATCCTAAATAAGATATTAAATAAAATAAGACACTTGAAAATATGACTCACAAAATAGAACAAAATAGGAAATTTGCGTATAATATATAGAATTAATGTGGCACCTCAAATATCATGAACTACAAGACAAAACAAACTACACAACCCATGTCCTAGACTAATCACCAGCCTGGAGACCAGGTCGGTCGAGTGTTGACCTATTATGCTTGATTGATTAAGCTAGTCCTTTCCTTTATGACAATTATTTTGTTGGCCTCATGTGATCCCCAAATATCATAAATTAACATCTCTTTTATCTTTGCATAATTCGTGACTTTTCATTTGCTCATCATTAGGCTAAATATGATTCCTATCATTGTCACAAGACTAAAAAAGATTTGTTGTTGAGGCCTAGACAATAAATCTACTGGGATAAAAGATCCATTTGCAAAAGAAAGATGCATCAATGCTGTAACAATTTTGCCACCTTTGGAATGTGGATTGCAACTTGTATTCCTTCCATTTGCCATATGTTTATTAATGCCAATCTTTAAACCCATTAACAATTCAAAAGATGGTATCAAATTAATAAATTCAGTACACGATTGCTATAATGATAAAAAAACCATGTATTGTGTTCATATGTGGTAAATTCTTATCTCTTCTAAAATATCAATTAAACTTTACCCTAGTTAGTTTGTGGACACTTAATTATCAACACACTTTCCACATCCACAGCTCTAAAAATTCTTTCTTTGCCCTCTTTTTAACATCTATATCTTCTCTATAACATTTACATTTCTTTCTCAATAATGATTTCTTACAAAATCCCTATTTCTTCATCTCACCCTCAACCCTATTCTCAATGGATGACTCTAAAATCTCTTATTCGAGTTTCTCAATAATGATTTGCCTATGATTTTGTTAGATTTAAACAAGAGCTTTAACCACTTTAGATCCCTCATAACTAACTCTGGAGATAAAAGGACAAAACACAATCTGTAGCTCTTAAAGAAATATATATGATTAATGGTTTGTGAATACATGACAATCCAACCTCCACAAACTTCCCAAACATATGTGACAATTATCAATATAAGCAATGTCACATTAAACTTCATCTTTGTACTTAGTTCGTATAGAAAATGCTACCTTCACTTGTTTTGCTACCTGAATTACTTCATCATTATAAGGAAATTCATATGATAAAGTTTATTAATGGTATCAAGCCCTAATCTATTAATCACATAATGGACATTAAATTGGCAAGTCAAGTAGTAAATTCAAATAAAATTACACATCATTCCACCCTCCCATGTATGCAAAAAATTTTTATGCTTCTATAATCAATCACACATACGAGAAGCTTAATATCCACAATATCAGAAGGTTAAAATCTCAACAAATCACCAATCTTAATCTTAATACACTTTTGCTAGATTCAACAAGATATGTAATATAAAACTTAACAATTTGATGCAAGTCAATTTATAAATCTCCACAAACAACAAACATCCCCAGTCCTAAAAAGTTGAAGTATGAAGAGATCATCAAACTGAACCATGAAGCACGAAACTTTTACTCTAATACTTCTTAATAAGAATGCCATCTTGCTCCAATAAAATACAAATCCCTTCTTGGTTTTGAAACCAATTGATGTGAATAAAATGATGTTGCAATTTATTATAATAAATATAATATAAGGAGATGAATGTAAATATTATTCAATAGATGTCTCAAATATTAAAAACAAATTAGGTGTGATCGAATATAAATAGATAAAATGCATGGCCATTATATGTTTCACATATGTTAAAGGAATCAACAATATTCAATCAAGTTCACATTCACATCATAAGAACACAACTAATAAAGAGAAATAATCAATCAATATTCAAATAAATTAAGACATTTGAAATATCACTTAATCCAAATATCTAGAACAAAATGAGAAGTTTATATATAATACAATAATATATGGAAATAATTTAGCAGCTAATATATCATGAACTAATAATGCGAGATAATGTCAAACTAAGTCCCTACCCTTTTAATTTTTGACAATTTAGTGGCTCATATTTAGATTTTGGTAAATTAGTGATTGCACTTTCAAAGTATATTTGATTTGTTGTCTTCATTAAATAATATTTGATGGGCATTTATTTTGATGATGGGATAATAGCAGGTACTTGATCAAAAATTGCCAAAATTTAAAGATGTAGCACTAAATTATGAAAAATTGAAAATATACACACTTGGTCTATATTACACACACTTTGAAAGTACAAACACTAATTTACTAAACTATAAAATAAAACACTAAATTACAAAAAATTAAAATTACAAACACTTAACTTGCCATCATCCCAACAATACGAAACAAATAGATTATTTTACGTTTAGTCATCATTTAAAAAATTGCATAAATAAAATTTAGATGAAAATAATTTGCAATTGTCGTTGTTATATCGCATGTTCAACATTGGATACATGTTTCAATATAACAATGGTAAATTGGTAATTATTTTTAATATAATTTTTACTTTTGTAACTTTTTTTTTTTTTTTTTTTGTAGACATGATAGACATGTGTTTCATTTTGAAACAAAACATGCAACCTATCTCCTAGACTAATCAGCCAAGAGAAAAGATTCAGGGACACATCATGATAATTACTAATGGTTTTCTAACATGTGGATATGGGGATAGTGGTTATTTTGAAAACTACCCACTACATTTTCTATGTGTTAGCATATAGTTGGTAATTACATACCATATAGACATGCACATGTTGTTTATCAGCCACTCAACATTTTTTTATTAACTAAAGCTAATCCGGTGAGTTAGTCGACAAATGGTGATTCGCCACATTGGTCATCTTCACACGTTCTCTCTGGTTTTCCAATTCAAGACATCTCTTTGTTTTGGTTCAATTAGTAACCTAAACTTGGTTTTCTGTGACAGATGAACTGCATCATGTAAGCCAAGAAGCACCCCATCCAAGGTTTTGACATTTTCTATATGTACATACAATAATAATGAAATATGGCAGTATGTGACATATATAGTGTATATCGGTATCATTTAGTTGACTACAATACCAATTATCATACAAGTTCTAAAAAGTATACCTTAATTTCTTTGTATATCTCATGTAGATTTTTAAATTTTAGCTATGTGGATTCAACACATCCATTATGGGGCATTTTGCTTCAATAGACTTTTTTTACTTTGAGAAAACATTGGTGTACAATGTTCACAAATACTTGTGTAGGGTAAATTACGTCTAACTGTTTCAGGATAAGGTATGATATCTTGAAAGTAGTTGAAAATAGAAACCAATGATAAATTCATTAAGATTTCAACTTACGAAATGTTTTTTTAACTTAAAACTTACCTAAAATGTTACATTTTGATGTAATTACTATATCTATATATAGATATATGTATTATCATATTAGAAAGATTGTGACTTTAATTCTAACTACATCAATCAAAATGCAATTTCATTCTAGTTTTAATCAATTTCATTTCGTTCTAGTTTTAATCAATTTTGTTGCATTCAGACACCATTAATGAGGACGACAAGACAATGATTATAATGATCATGACTATTACAAGTATGCTTCCCACTCTCCAAAATGTGGGATGTACACCTACATGATTCCAATAGCAATGTAGTGTTATACCATTTTTGTTACTACAATTTGATAAAATATTGTATCTTGTGGTGCCTTGAATATTTGAGGTTTAAACCCAAAATCATAACAGTTTAAGATGTAAATAATTTTGTAAAGCTACATGTGTTCCATCCAACCATATACCATCATGTGTAATGATTAGGCATTGTGATAGATAGCTCAATGGAAAGCTACTCATCCTCATCATATAGTTCTTTCCTTTTAATGCTTGTCTAATGAATTTTCTAATGAGTTATCTATCGTGATATTAAGAATATTGAGTAAAAGTAATAATAGTACGGAACCTACGTAAACTTGAAAAAAATATCAAGAAACCTTAAACCTTAGCAATAAAGTAAAGAGTTTTAAAGTTGAGGGTTGCATAGCTTGTTGATGTGAACCTTAAAGAACTTGTGAAGATTCTTAGGATTAAAATTGGTTTTATGGCTTGTTTTCAATATATAAGCTCCTTGTCCAGGTATTTGTCGTTGTTTTAGATGTACATATGATAATGAGACTACCATGAGTTCCATGGGAGATTTGGTTCTCAAGGCCATAAATAACAAAAATTAGGTTTGTACATTCAAAACAATGTTGTTTTCTTGAGAATATGTTCAGCTTCTTACAAACTGTTGAAAAATAATCTCACATGAAATTTTCAATTAAAGAGAAGGACACAAAGAAGAAGAAGAGAGAAATGTTAGATTAATTTTATCTATATAAAAAGTAGAATCATTTTCTTTCATTTAAACTTATCAACGTGTTATAGCTCCTTTCAAGTTTGATGTTCCATTGGCAAATCCAAAGTAGAAAGATGTCTCTCTTTGTCTTGTGTATGTCTCTCTATTTCACTATGTACCTTAAGAAACACTTATGTTATGAGTAAGAGGAAGGATTACTAACGTATAGTCTGTCTAGCTAAAAGGAGGCGTGGTAAACGAGTCGTGTCATCCACGCATCAAATTTTACATGTCTTGTGTGTTACGTGCTTTTACGTGCTTGGCCTATTTGTGCTTGTGTATCGTGCTTTGCATGCTTTTTTTTTTCATGCGCAATATCATGTGCCTTTACATGCCTTTAATCTAGTTCAATTTCACACAATTTGTACAGTTTTTTCATTATTTCTGACTCATGTTTTTTTTTCCAATAGTTTTTGGAATTTTAAAACTAATTATTCAAATTAGTTTTAAAAATTTACAATTCATTATTTGTTGCTCCATTAATAATATGCAATTACATTATTAATTATATTTTTATTCGAAAAAAATACATAATTATTACATTAACGATTGACCACCTTGTTGACCGCCTTAACTATTAACGTTGCCTAAGGATGATATGGTAATGGTGGTAGTGGTAGAGAATACCTTAGTCGATAGCCTACCCATTTGAAAAATTGGTCAAATCGAGTATTCATGGCTTTAAGCATTTCCCTATGCTCCTTGGACTTAGCTTATCTAATCTCGACACTCCATTATATCACCCATGCTAAACATACCGGGTAGTTGTTATTATTGTTGTGCTTAAGCTTGACTTGACCCTACCTCAAGCCCAGCTCATCTTTCACCATTCCATGATAGTGCCATAGTAGGGGCAAATCATCTATGTCCGTCTAAATTATCCCTAACTTCTTGTTGTGCTATGCCACCTTCAAGTCTATAATATTGGTTGGTTTCAAAATCATACTTAAAACCCAGGCTCCTTGTTATGTTGTCTTTTGTAAATTTGATATTTGCTTCTATTTTCGTGTAATTTGAAAGGTTAAATCCCGACTGGTGCAAAAAGAGAACACATATGATGTCAGTACTTTCTGTAGTAGCACAAGGATGTTTTGGCTCCTCCAGCTAAAACCGGAAACTATTTAAGCATATATGTGCTCAAAAGATTGGTTTGATGCCAATGACATGAAGCAGATAGACCCACGCTTTTCGTGGCTTGAGGAAAGTGACTCAGGATCAGAGGGGGTCATTATCAGCACAGGAATGACAGTCACAAGCACAAGTGGATCAATAGGGTAAGGTCGAAGGATTTTAAGATGAGATGGTCAAAGATGAGGTGGAGGGTGTATGCTTCATGTTTTTTTTTTTCAATCTCCTTGTAAAAACTCAAAAGTCTTATTAATAAAATCTAATTTTCTATTGATCCCAATACATTAATTAATTTCATTTATTTAACCATTTACAATTACTCTAAATAAATTAATTAAGCAAGTTTAACATTTAATATAATTTAATTACTATTATTTATTAATTTCATTTATTTGTTTGCTAAAAAAATTTCATGTTAATATGTTAATACAATTGAAATCATTTCTAAAAAGTAAAATATACTAAAAGATATATATTTTAAAAAGATAAATAGATTCAATTAAAATAATAAAACAAAACAAATTATATTAATTAAATATAATTTATAGTAAAAATAAAATCATAAATATCTAAAAAAAAGCTCGTGCACTAATTTAGTACTTTGCATACCGTGTTATACTAACTCAATTATTTCACATGCCTCGCATGTCAACCAATGCATGCTTGTACTTTTATCTTTTTCCCTCACATGCCTTGTGTACTGCGTCAGACCTGTATGCTTACAAACTCTCTTGTGCATGCCCCATCCCATTTACGATGCCTAGCTAAAAGCAAACTAGATTGTTCTTTCCCTGACCTTTTGTTAACATGTCTAAGAGAAAAGTACTTCAATATTGAGGTAGCGTGAAAGCATTAAAACAAAAATCAATCTCACCGCATAATTTCTAGAAATACACAATTGCAAAACATGCAATTTCCAAGAGAAAACCTCTCTTAAATTATGGTTAAAAAATATATCAAATGTTCTTATTACAAAGACAAGCCCAAAGGCCTATTTATACTATTATATGAGAAATTCTAAAAGATAAGATCTAAAAAGGAAAATAATAAATATAATAATGAATATAAATAAATAGTGTAACCGACAATTAATGCTAGAAATAAGAGATGGTGTCCTATCATTAATATTGGTGGTTTCAAAACTGAAAAGTTGAAACCGTCAATAATAAAGGCTGACTTTAATTGAGACTCCGTTGGTGCATTATTCTCTCCCATCTTTTCTTCTTCTTTTTCTTCTTGGCTCATCCAATCTTTCATCTTTGCTTCATTCTTCCTCTCTTTGGATCATCTTGATTTATCCTATTTATCTTGTCGTTTGATTATGATTCACATCGCATCATTCACCTCCACCATATTAAAACTCATCCTTGAGTTTTCTTTTGAATTTGTTTGTGTTTAATCTAGATGGATTGGAGTAATTACTGATAATCATTTTCCTTGTCGATATGAAACAATAGGACAAATGCACTCATTAATTCTGGCATTACCTCTCAGCTGGGATGTAAATTTTTTGCCAAATCATTAAGCCCCACATCTTTAATCTCATTCACTGGTGTAATGAATCTACTTAGAGTTTCTTCATCCTCCACCTTTTCGGTAACTATCAACACCTGTTCATCAATCAATAGAGGCTTCTCCACAATGACTTCCTTACCAACATAAACTTTGTAGGTGTCAGCTTCTTCCCCAATGTCCTTTCCCTCACCAATCTGAGCATTTTGATCTTTGAGGGTTGAGTTCTCCTCTTGTTGCACCAGTTCCTCTTAGGTGCTTCCAGAGGTTCAGGATCTGTAGCATTTTCGGAGAAAGGATATACTTGTAGTATAGGGGAAAGAAATCCCGCTCCATCAGGTATTTCATCATAAACCAAGTCCTCATAGGCTCATTGCTCCCAAGGTGTCTCACTGCTAGAAGTTTTTCCCAACAATACCATGTATCACCTCCTAAATGACTCTTCACCAACTCAATCATCATACCCTTAGAAACCCTCCTATGGTCAGAAAACCTCTCAACTTCGACAATCTAAACCCAAAACTCATCCAGATTTCCAGTAGGATCAAACTCAAAAACAACATATTTAAATTGAGCAAAGATTTCATCTTTATACCTGTAATTACTCCTGCTATATACTCTTTTGCCACCATCACCTCTTCTCTAAGTCAATTTACCAAAAAAAACTCATTTTCATCATTACTATCATAAGAAACAGAACTGATTCTTGAATTACCTTTCGGTTGTCTCTAATAATCCTTCCTGCTACTATTGATATTGGGTCGATAAATCAGGGCTTCATGGTGTTGTTCCTTTCACCGGATTTTCTGATCCATGGTCTCTTCTATCGCCCTCGTATTGGTCACCCGTAACGTAGGACTTCTATACCCCGAACACTATTAGGAATAGGACCGCCTCAACACTGTCGTTGGTTGCCATCTTTGTAGGAACTCACCTTGCTCTAATACCAATCTGACACAGCGTGAAAGTGTTAAAACATAAATCAATCTCATCGGATGATTTCTAGAAACACACAATTGCAAAAACATGTCATTTCCAAGAGAAAGCCTCTCTCAAACTAGGGTTTAAAAATATATAAAATGTTCTAATACAAAGACAAACCTAAAGGCCTATTTATATTATTACATGAGGAATTCTAAAAGCTAATATCTAAAAAGGCAATTAATAAATACAATAATGAAAACAAATAAATAGTGTAATGACAATTAACGCTAGAAATAAAAGTTGGCGGCCTATAATTAATATTGACGGTTTCAAAACTCAAAAGTTAAAATTATCAACAATAAAGGCCAACTTTAATTGAGATTCCACTGCTGCACTAGATATTAAGTTATACAAGCATGCCCTAACTATATTAGGCATACACTCATCTTCATACATCGAAATTCTTTGAGTGACACCTTTTGTTATTGACCCAGTGAGTGAGCGAAAACACAAACTAGAACACTTATCAAGTGGTCTAAATCATATAACAATTGCAAAAGATGCAATCTTAAATAGAAATTTCTCTCAATTTTGGTTTCAAAAGTATATAATAAGTTTTGAAAAGAAATATAAGTTTAAAGAACTATTTATACTATTACATGAAAAACCTAAAAAGATAATAAGAAATAAATCGCGCATCATGTGGGCTAGTAGTGTAAATAAAAGTTAGCGGCCTAGAGTTAATGTTAGTGATTTAAAACTCGAAAGATGAAACTGGAGCAATGTAGGCCGGCTCCAATGTTGGTGGAGTAGCCTTAAATGGTGGCGGTGTATCTTCTAAAGTCAGCTACATATCTTCCAAAGTCGGCGATGTTTGGGCAGCCTAGTACTGTTTCCTCCTTTCTTTCTTCAACAACTCTCTCTTGTAAAAATATATTTTTGCTATGTCGTCTGCATCATATCACTCACTGAGTGATCAAAATCATACAATAATTGCAAAGGATGCAGTCTTAAAGAGAAACTTCTCTCAATTTTTGGTTTCAAAAATATATCATAAGTTATGAAAAGAAAAACAAGTTTAAAGGACTATTTTTACTATTACATGAAAAACCTAAAACGATAACAAGAAATAAATCGTCTATATGTAGGCTGGCAATATAAAATAAAAGTTGGTGGTGTAGAATTAACACTGGCAATTTAAAACAAAAAAACAAAACTAGAGCAATGTAGGCCAACTCTAATGCCAGCGATGAGCTTTCGATGCCAACATGTATCTTCTAAGGCCGGCAGCGTTTGGAGGCCTAGTGATGCTTCCTACTCTCCTTCTTGGACGACTTCTCTCTTGTTCAAAGATGCATTTGATGTATCATCCGCATCATTATCGAATGAATTCATGATAAATAAAGGATATGCATTTTAAGTTATGGTGTACTACATGTTAAACAAAGTATATGCATTTTGATGGTGTTGTTGTATCCTTCAAAAGCAAAATTGATCTCTTTTGTGCTACTACCTGCCAAAGAGTATCAGCTTTGACTCAATCTAGTTTTGATCTCAATAGGTTAGAATTGGCTCTGTAAAAATCATATATAATCGAGAAATGACATGGGAGGTACATATTTTTCTGCCAATTACAATGGGGAAGGGTAGATTCCAACCTTAGACCTCTCATATAAGAGACGATAGAGATGCCATCAAGTTACAAGTTCATTGGTAGAGGTGCTATTTTTCAAAACTAAATTTCAATGTCTTGGGAAATGATAGTAACATAGATCAATGATACCAAACTATTGCCAAAGCTTACTTGTGTAACAAAACTGGATCTGTATGACTTCCAGTATCAGTGGAATGCTGATATATGATTACTTGTTGCTATCACTCTATTGGATTTTCTGGGTCATACATATGATAATTTATATATCTTTTAAAGTGAGTTTTAAAAATGGCAGTTCTTTTCTTATAATTGATTAAGTGGATAAAGTTACAATCAGTTATTGTAGCTTTTTATGAGTATATTTTCTATTTTTACCTTATGTTTCTTGTTCCTACTAGTGCGGTCATAAAGAAGCCCTCTTCAAATATAATAGCATCAGATAACTCATCATAGTGAAGCCAAAAGGCAAGAATGAAATGATTGACCAGGGTGATAATACAAGAAATGAGAAGGTTGGCTTACAACCAAGCAAGCCTTAGAATTGGTTCATCTTCATCAATGAAAAAGCACTCACAATATCGTGGATAAATATGATTCTTCCAAGTTAAATGTTGTTCATACAGAACTTAATGGCGAAAAGTTTGATAAGATAACTCATCGGGCAAGACGGATAGTTCATATATAGATGGGATCAATTTGAAAAATCTATGGCATGATATAAATAGCATTGCTTTGAACAACAAAGATGGGCTTTATGGTAAACATAATGCACAAAAAACTAGAATGTAAAGGAGTATAAAACTGAAAATTGGATGCTCCCTGCAAAATACAGATGGTGCACTAACCCCAGTTAATCCTGTAATCGTGAGTTCATTTAGATGATTCAAATGTACTTTTCTTAAGATCCATTCTACTAATACATCACCAATACTATCTTATGCAATATCACTGTAGGTCGGACATATTTGTTTTGGAAAATATACATTTTCAGGCAGAGTACTACATATTTTGGGGAGAATATCTCAGAAAGAGATGCACAAGTATGAAAAAGAAGCCAGATTGCAGGTAATGTGCATTATATACTTTTGTTGTGTTTCTCATACCCTTGCTTCTTGTTCGTTATAATTTTATGGCTCTGTTCTCCTAGGCAAAAGGGTCATTTTCTGTTGGATTTGGGTCCAACTTATATGGGCCTATAATATAGTAAAAAATAAAACCCTAGATATATAAAGAGTCATTTTTTATTATTGTCTTAAGGCAAGGAAAAGAGAAGAGAGAGAGAAAAAACACAATATACACACTCCTAAGTCTAGAGAGAGATCTAAAGAGAGGATTTGTTGTGAATCCACCGGGTTATGGTGTAATTGAGAGAACCACTAGTACAAACTAGTGAAGATTGTGTTTGTATTCCATTATCATATTAGTGGAGTTTTTTTCGTATGGCAGCGGTCCCGTAGTTTTTCTCCACATTGGGGTTTTTCACGTTAAATCTTGGTGTTTATCGTTTATTTGATTTCATTGTATTTTTTAATCAATTAGGCAAGAAGAAAAAGAGCGATCTTTTTTTAACAAAGTGGTAAAGGAACGATCTTTCCTTGAACAAAGTGGTAAAGGAGCGATCTTTTCCTAATAAATTGGTATCAGAGCGTCCAAGTTTCAAAAAAAAATTAAGTTTTTTGCTGCACAGGGTTAAGGTTTCTTCATTTTAGAAATCGCTGAATCTTCGGGTACGATGATCAAACTAAATTCATTTAACTATTCAATTTGAAAATCTATGATGGAAGATCTTTTGTATTGTAAAGATCTATATTTGCCATTGGAGGGTGATACTGCAAAACCCCAGGATAAATCTGCTGCAGAATGGGAGATATTACATAGGAAAACTATTGGTTATATCCGATAGTGGTTGATTAGAGTGTGATCATCATATGGCTCAGGAGACTATGGCTGATGTCCTGTGGAAGAAGTTAGAATCCATGTATGAAAGGCAAACTGCCTTGAACAAAACTTCTTGATTAGAAGAGTTGTTAATTTGAAATACAAGGAGGTTCTAATATGACTGAGCACTTGAATGATTTTCAAGGGCTTGTAAATCAACTGTCGGCAATGAAGCTTGTGCTAGAGGATGAGATCCAGGCACTCCTGTTATTAAGTTCCTTACCAGAAAGTTGGGAGACCCTAGTAGTATCAGTGAGTAGTTCCGCTCCATATGGGACCTTGACACTTGTTGTAGTCAAGGACAGTTTGATCAATGAAGAGGCCAGAAGGAAGGACCTCGGTATTGGTTCAAACTCAAGGGCACTTGTTGCTGATAAATCTGAAAGGAGAGGAAGAAGCAAGCATAGAGGTGACAAATCTAACAGATTTGACAAGTCCAATCTGACAAGTCCAAGAGAAGATCTAAGTCAAGGGATAAGAAAAACCTTAAATGTTTTTATTGTGACAAGTTAGGGCATTTCAAGAAAGATTGTAGACTGTGGAAGAAAAAAGCAAGAAAAGGATAAGGGCGATGACTCATATGAGGCTACCACTGCTGCAATGGCAAATGGTGAGGTTGTGGTTACATGGGATGAGGGTTGTATTAGTTTTGCAGGTCATAACAGTGACTGGGTTGTGGATTCTGGTGCCTCCTTCTATGTGATAGCACATGGTGAGTTTTACTCATCCTATATTGCTGGTGATTATGGCAATGTTAGGACGGGAAATAATGAAACTTCAAAGATTTTTAGCATTGGAAATGTTGCATTGCAAACTAATACAGGTTGTAGACTCATTCTCAAGGATGTGAGACATATACCAGACATCCGCCTAAATATGATCTCTACAGGAAAGTTAGATGATGAAGGTTACCACAGTCAATTTGGTGATGGGAAATGGAAGCTCACCAAAGGCTCCTTGATTGTAGCTAAGGGAAGGAAATGTAATACCCTTTACTTAATGCCTGCAAAGTTAAGTAAGGGAGATCTGAATTTGATAGATGATGCTACTATGGAGCTATGGCACCAATGGCTAGGTCATGAGTGAAAAGGGCCTCCGGATGCTTGTGAAGAGGCAACTTCCACCTTATTTCAAAGGTACTCCATTAAAACCTTGCATTAATTGTCTTGCTTGTAAGCAACATAGAGTTGCATTTCAGAGAAATCCACCTAGTAAGAGATCTCATATACTAGATTTGGTTCACACTGATGTGTGTTATATGAAGGATTTGACTATAGGTGGTGCCATGTATTTTGTTACATTCATTGATGATTGCTCTAGGAAGCTTTGGACTTATGCCTTGAAGTCCAAAGATCAGGTGTTGTCTGTTTTTAAACAATTTCATTCTAGAGTAGAGAGGGAAACTGGCAAGAAGCTGATTTGTGTCAGGGTTGATAATGGTGGAGAGTACAGAGGGCCATTTGAGCAGTATTGTACATATCATGGGATAAAACTGGAGAAGACGGTTCCTAAGACCCCACAGCAGAATGGTGTTGCAGAGAGGATGAATCGCACCATCACTGAGAGAGTGAAGTGCATGTTATCTCATGCCAAGCTACCTAAGTCATTTTGGGGCGAAGCCATGAGGACAGCTATGGATGTGATAAATCTATCTCCCTCATATGCTCTGGATGGAGATATACCAGAAGGTATGGACAGGTAAAGACATTTCATATAATCATTTACGTATCTTTGGTTTGCAGGGCCTTTGTGCATATACCAAAGGATGAGAGGGCAAAGCTTGATGCTAACTCTAAGCAGTGCATTTTTCTTGGATATGCACATGAAGAGTACGGGTACAGGTTGTGGGATCCTGTTGGCAGGAAGGTCATCAAAAGCAGAGATATAGTCTTTCTGGAAGACCAGACAGTTGAAGACATCGAAAAGGCTGATGTGTCATCATCCTCAGGCCAGATTCCCATAAATGTAGATCCTACACCTTCTACAGATATAACAGATGAGAGGACTGTAGAAGACACAATGGAAGAGATCTAGGAGCTTTAGTAGCAGGTTAAGTTGAGGAGATCTTCATGAGACAGAAGACCATCTGTCAGGTATGGTTCAGATGAGTATGTGATGCTCACCGATGGGGGAGAGCCTGAATGTTATGAGGAAGCAATGACTCATAACAAGAAGAAAGAATGGGTTAAAGCAATGCAAGAGGAAATCAGTTCCTTGCACGAGAACAAGACTTATGAGTTAGTTCAGTTGCCTAAGGGCAAGAGACCCTTGAGTAACAAATGGGTTTACAGACTGAAAATAGATAAGAACAGCTCATAGCCGAGGTACAAGGCAAGATTGGTTGTGAAAGGGTTCGGTCAGAAGAAGGGGGTTGGTTTTGAAGAGATATTCTCACCTGTGGTGAAGATGTCATCCATCAGAGTAGTGCTCAGTATTGCAGCTAGTCTGGATTTGGAGATAGAGCGGATGGATGTGAAGACAGCATTCCTTCATGGTGATTTGGAGGAGGAGATCTACATGGAGCGGCCTGAAGATTTTAAGATCAAAGGGAAGGAGAATCTTGTATGCAAGTTGAAGAAAAGTTTGTATAGGCTAAAACAAGCTCCAAAGCAGTGGTACAAGAAGTTTGACTCCTTTATGTTTGATCAGGGTTATACTAGGACTACCACAGATCATTGTGTCTTCATCAAACAGTTTTCTAGTGGTGAGTTGATAATATCATATTTTATACAACTTATTGATGATCACAAGAGCTAGAATGAATACTTGTTTTGATTGAATTTTATGTTTTAGGTCTAATTTGGACAAAGAAATCAAAACAAGAGAATTTGAATCGAAAATAGGAAAAATTAAAGTCAAGGCCGGCAATTCAACATTCAAAGCCGCCGGCGTTAAGACGGCGTAAAACTCAAGGCCGCTGCAGCACTGCCAGCTTTGCCGAGCATATGTATCCACTACATTGTAAGCCGCCTCAAAGCTGCCAGCGTAGAAGATGAAGAAGCCAGCGTACTTGAAGGCCGGCAGCTTAGAATTGGAAAGTCACCAGCGCACAAGGAGTTACAGCATACGCCGGCTCCTAAGCCGCCGGCATTGGGCCAGTGTAGGACAAAGATCTGAAGAGACATGAAGACATCAAACGCTTGGAGGAAACTGAAGCAACAAATCTGTTGGAATGCCTATGCCAGTGTGAAAGCCACCGGCTTTGGGACGGCGTTCGTTATAAATCAGCCCAACGCTTCATTTCTTATCACATACGCCAGCTAGATCTACATCTAAGCCGCCGGCGTAGAAGCGGCCTACAGGTGTAACCGATATTGAAGGCTGCCAGTGCACTGCCTGCACAAAGGATAATTCGAAGATACGCCGCCTGTAAGCCGCCGGCGTAGGATCCATAACTGCCGGCGTACGAAGTGAAACAGCAAAGTTCATTTAATGTTTTACATGAAATTTTTCCTATAAATAGGAGGTCTTCTCCTCACTTTCAGAACAACCCCAAGTAGCTCTAAATCATACTACAATACATAGATTAGAATTAAGCATTCCATAGAGATTTTTGAAGAGAAATTGAAGTTGTTCAAGAATTTGCAAGTGAAGCTTTGATATATTGAATTGGTGATATATGATCTTTTTCCTTTTATGCAATTCATATATCTGAATATTTGATCATAATGAAATCATTTGCAAATCTGATTGTTGAATCATCATCCATGAGTAGCTAAATTCTTTTTGTGGGAAGTTGATGAAGCCTTAAACATGCTAAAATGATCTTTGAATCCATGTTATAAGATAGTTAGAATCATTAGATATTCATATTGAGTTCTGATTATTCATCATACCTTTGGTGTATAAGAATTCTAATAACTTGGAAGGGAAATTAGGGTTCATATGAATTCATAAATTGAGATTAAATTACAATTGCAGAAGCGGCGGAGTTTAATCTAATTTAGAAATTATCCATGAATATTAATGCAATATTTTGTGTTGATTTCTCACTAAGGAATTAGGAGATGTTAATATAAAGTATTAGTCAATTATAGAATCGGAAGGTTTATAATGGTAATTTTGATTCCACTAATAATTTATTTAGCGGAAGCTATTGAATTGTTTTTGTGGTTTAAAAGGTTTTTAAACTCTGTTTTTAAATCTTGACAATTTCTTATGAATATCCATGAATCTAATAATCATTATAACATGATTTCAAGTTGATTGGCAATAGTTTAAAGTGGATTCTGCTCCTTCCCACATTTTTCTAATATATCACTCTCTTCAAAAACTCATTGCATTCATATAGATACCTAATTAGATAATTTAGTTTAATCTTAATCTAATCATTTGAAAAGATCAATTGCTTAGATATTAGTATTAGTTTATAACTATATGGTAGTTAATAGATCTCCGTGGGATCAACACTTGACTCATGCTATATTACAACAGAAGGCCCAGTACGCTTGCTGGAATAGATGCTTTGAAAATTCACTACTAATTATAGCACATCATGAGTTCATCATACTTTTGATTTATGTTGATCATTGGCAGGAATGCCAAGAAAATCAGAGCTTTGAAGACTGCTATGAGTAAATCTTTCTTCATGAAAGACTGAGGACCTGTTGTCCACATATTGGGAATGAAGATCAATAGAGATAGGAAGAGCCAGAAGTTGTGGTTGTCACAGGAGAGGTATATTGAGAAGATGCTAGAGAGATTCTAAATGAGCAAGGCAAAACCTGTTTGCTCTCCACGTGCTGGACATTTCAAACTGAGTTCACTTCAGTGTCCTAAAAGTGAGGCAAACAAAGAGGAGATGGAAAGGGTCCCATATGCTTCAGCTGTGGGGAGTATATTGTATGCCATGGTATGCACTAGACCTGATATTGCTCATGTTGTTGATGTTGTGCGCCGGTATCTCTCAAATCCAGGGAAGGAGCACTGGTCTGCGGTAAAGTGGATTCTCAGATATCTTAGAGGCACTTCCAGGTTTTGTCTACAGTTTAGTGGTAGCAGTAAGCTTGTGTTGGAGGGTTTTTCAGATGCTGATATGGTAGGAGATTTGGATTCCAGGAAGTCCACTTCAGGTTATCTGATTACTTTTGCAGGGGGAGCAGTATCCTGGCAGTTAAAGTTGCAAAAATGTGTTGTACTTTCCACCACTGAGGCAGAGTATGTTGCTATGACAAAAGCCTGCAAGGAAGCCTTATGGATGAAGAAGTTCTTAGAAGAACTGGGTTAAGAGCAGGAAGACTTAAAGTTATATTGCGACAATCAGAGTGCTATGCATCTCAGTAAGAATCCTATGTTTCATTCCAGATCAAAACATATTGATGTGAGGCATCACTGGATTAGAGATGTGATAGAGTCCAAGTAGTTAAAGCTTGAGAAGATCCATACTGATGATAATGCATCAAATATGATAACGAAAGCTCTACCAAAAGAGAAGATCACTTGTTGTAGGAAGAATGCATGAGTGATGGAACTCCCCATATGAGTTGGAGGGGGAGTTTGTTGGGTTAAATCTAACACATATTGGTCTATATCCAAGGAGATCCTAAGTATAGGGTTTATACTTAGATGAAAGGGTGTGTAATTCAAGAAGATTTGATGATATCGAGTTATACACGGGTTAGATCGCCGCCTACATCTATTGCTGAAGCCGTACACATGTCACTCTCCCCATATGGGTTAGAGAGGGAGTTTGTTGGGTTTGGGTCCAACTTATATGAGCCCATAATATAGTAAAAAATAAAACCCTAGATATATAAAGAGTTTTTTTTCATTGTTGTCTTAGGGCAAGGAAAAGAGAAGAGAAAAAAAAGAAAACACAATATACACACTCCTAAGTCTAGAGAGAGGATTTGTTGTGAATCCACCGAGTTGTGGTGTGATTTAGAGAGCCACTGGTACAAACTAGTGAAGATTGTGTTTGTATTCCATTATTATGTTAGTGGAGTTTTTTTCGTGCGGTGGCGATCCCTTGGTTTTTCCCCACATTGGGGTTTTCTATGTTAAATCTTAGTGTTTATCGTCTACTTGATTTCATTGTATTTGTTAATCACTTAGGCAAGAAGAAAAAGAGCGATCTTTTTCTTAACAAAGTGGTAAATGAGCGATCTTTCCTTGAACAAAGTGATAAAGGAGCGATCTTTTCCTAGCATTTTCTTATGCTTAGGGCATTGGAGGAGCGCCCTTGGGAAAGAGAGAAGGGAATAACCATGACATTGGCCTTTGTTCATTTTGACACTAAAAACTATCATGTGGTTCTGCCAGACTCTCATGGGAAAAAGGATTTTGTCCCCAATATAATATTTAAGGCAACAAACAGATTCTACAGTACTTATTGTCGACGCTTCGGTTGGTTCGTTTGAAGTAGGTGTTGATAGCACAAAGGGTCAAGCAAGGGAGCATGCACAGCTCATCAGAAGCTTGAGGGTGGATCAACTTATTGTCGCCATTAACAAAATGGATGCTGTTGGGTATTCCAAGGATAGGTTTGGTTGCATTGAATAGCAGCTTCAATCCTTTTTCCTGTGCTTGTGGATTTAAACACATTGTCATTTGAATTCTCCTAAGTGCGATGGAGAAACAAAATCAGGTTGGTGTGCCTTCTGATGTTCACCTTTCTTGGCAATTTTGGATGGTTTTATTTCCAAGTATTTGCCATTTTGATGGAGATGATTCAAGAATCTTGTGCAATAGGATATATTGATGTGTCTAGTTGATGCATCTTATCATAACCTGAGAGATAATAAGGTTAAGGAGAAAAAGAATCAAAAAGTGTGATTATCTTATTATAGTTAGCCATAATGGATAGTGTTAACATATAGAGTTATTCTATTTATTTGAATAGATGGTTGAGATTAGACTAGCATGAATGGCTAGGATTATGTCACATGGTGTATTAGTTAGTTATTCTTGTTGCCTTGAATATATATTTAGTTCATTGTAATTGTCAAAGTGAGTGGAAATTATTTCCATACTTTTCCATTCTCTTTCAATGAAAATAATCATTGTTCCAACTCATGTAGGATTCCTTCTTGACTAATTTTCATTCATACATTGCTTTCAACCTGATTATTCGGTATCAGAGCTAATAGTTGCTCATTCATTTCCTATTTGTAGGTGATTTTCTTAAGTGTTGTTTGTAAGCACTTATTTGTCACAGTTGATTATCATTGATTCTTGGAAAGTTCTTGAAGACTTTCTTAGAGGTTTCTTATGGAATCTCTGAATCATTGTTTGCGCCTAAAGTAGAAATCAGGTTGAGGGGTTTTGAGTTTATTGCTTACACTTGTTAGAACTGTTGTGGTGTGCATGTAAAGATTATTCGTTGACATAATAGGTTTCCTTATTGCACGCATCTGTTACGTGACTAGTGTGTTCCAATATGCATCTATACGTGTGTTACAACCGGACAAAATAGAGCTTGAAAACAACCTAGGAGGTTGGAAGATTATGTTGTAACATGATAGATTGAAAAGTAGTTCAAGATAGTTGACTTAGTCAAAGTAGTTACATTCTAGTAACAGATCTTAACTAGAAAACAACAAACCATAATAAGATCTGAAATTGTAAACATATAAATTTAAATAGAAAGGCATACAAAAAAGGGGATAAGAGATCAATTTCCCTAAACAAGAGTATTCTTGAGGAGTCCTATGGCTAGACTCGAAGTAGCCAAGATTTCATAGTATAGCATCTGAAAAAAAAATACACAAATAATCAGTAGTAGCCAAAACCCTAGAAAATATACAGTAAAGAGAGAATAAGAAGAAGTAAGGTATTGATATAAGAAGAAATAGTACCTAAGTGTACATTGAAGTAAGAGTGAATACATTTCTATATTCTAGGGTAAGAAACGTTAATGGGCTAGGCCTAACAATTTTCGATGCTCTTATTGGTCGGAACTATGCCGGAGACTAAAATTTCAAGTGATATAGAAATCCTCAAGAATTCTCTACTAGTCATCTAAGAATCTTTAACTCAACTATTTACTAGAATAGATAAAGTTGGGTTGAATTAGAATCAACAAAAAGATCAAAATTGTAGTCAAAATTAGGTTGATTCATCATTTTCACATGATAGTACCAATATCAAAAATTTACTAAAGGGTATTAAACTAGAGATACCAAAATTTTTAAGGGAGGATGTTTTAGGATGGCTCTTTAGAGTAAATCAATTCTTCACATTTCACAAGATTAAAGAAGAGAAGAGAATTACCACAACAAGTTTTGCACTTGATGGTGATGTGCCACAATAGTATCAGTGGATGTATCAAAATCGCCAATTAAGTTCTTGGTCAAGATTTTAGAGGCTTTGTCAGCTAGGTTTAGACTTTCTACTTTTGAAGATATGTAAGACACATTATCAAAATTGACACAAACATCATATGTGATAGATTATCAATCAAAATTGAGTCCATGTCTAATAGAACTCTTGGATTATTAGAATCATTTTTGATGAGTTGTTTCATATCTAGACTGTTGCCTACAATAAGAAAAGAAGTTTAAATATCTAGACCAAAATCTCTAACATACGCTATTTGATTAGCAAGAATGTATGAGGACAAACTTGCTGATCAATATGATAGCATACAACCACGTTCCTCATCATCTTTTTCTTGATGTGAAATTTGAGTATATAAGAAATATATTTTTATATGATGAATATTTCTGTACATACAAGAAGATATATATAGATTATTTGTTTCGAGTAGTTGGTGTATCAACCCCTACCTACCACTATATTAATTATACTAATAAATACAATATTATACATTTTTCCTATAATATTGCCCCTCAAGCTAGAGCATAGATATTTATCATGCCTAACTTGTTACACAAATAACTAACTTGAGTCCTATTCAATGCTTTTGTGAAAAGGTCTCCAAGCTACTCTTCAATCTTCACATAAATTGTGGAGATTAAATTTTGTTGTATCTTTTCATGAAAAGTGAAAATCAATCTTGATATGCTTAGTTCAATTGTAAAATACAAGATTAGATGTAATATGAAGAGTAGCTTGATTATCACACCACAATTTAGTTGGTAGAAAAAATTTGAGCCCAACCTCCATTAGAATTTGGTAAATCTACATTACATCACATGTAGATTGAGCCATAGCTTTATACTTTGATTCTGCACTAGGTTTGGATACAACATGCTTCTTACTCTTACATAAAACTAGATTTCCTTCAAAGAAAACACAATAGCTAGTAATAGATTTTCTATCTTCTTTGGAACCAGCCTAATCTGCATCTGAAAAACATTCTCTACAAGAATGATCATGATTTTGGTATAGTATACCTTATCTAGGAGCACCTTTCAAATAACGTAAGAGATCTGTTCCAAAGCAGCCCAATGATAAACTATTGGAGAAGACATAAACCAGCTCACAACACTAATAGAATATGCAATATTAGCACGAGTTACAGTAGGCTAATTCAATTTTCCAACCAATTTTCTATATCTCTTAGGATCCTTAAATGACTCTCCATCTTTGGTAAGTTGTAAATTAAGTGCCATAGGGTATTGCATGGTTTTGCCCTTAACTTTCCTATTTCAGATAATAGGTTAAGTATATATTTTTGTTGAGATAAGAAAATACATTTCATATTCCTCATCACTTTAACTCCTAGAAAGTACTTCCAATAATAATTATATCATCTACATAAACAACAACAAGAAGAATTCCAGAAGAAGAATTTCTATAGAGCACCAAGTGATTAGACTTACTTTTGATCATTCCATACTCCTCAACTACCTGACTAAATTTTTTGAACCAAGCACGAGGACTTTGCTTCAACCTATATAGAGATTTATGAAGATGACAAACTTTTCCTTTCTCCCTCTGAGCAACAAACCTAAGTGGTTGCTCAATATAGACTTCTTCCTATAGACCCCCATGTAAAAAACATTTTTAATATTTAACAAGTGCAGAAGCCAATCATGAGTAGTTACCATAGAGATAAACGGTCGGACTGATGTTAATTTAGCTATAGGAGAGTATCAATATAGTCTAAACCATAAGTTTGGGCATAGAGTTTAGCCACAAGGTAGGCTTTAAGGAGAACAACAGATCCATTGCGATTAAATTTAACCGCAAAAATCCATTTACATCCAATAGCCTTTTTACCCTCAAGTAAGCTTACTGGATCTCAAGTATCATTAGCATGTAAGGCATTCATTTCCTCTATTATTGCACGACACCAACCTGGATGAGACAATGCTTCATAAAGAGTGTGAAGGATGGATACAGGATCAATAAAGGCAACTAAGGAACATGAAGAGGATGACAAAACAATTATATGACACAAATGAAGGTAAATGCATTGTTTTTTACCTTTGCAAAGAGCTATCAAAAGGTCCAAGTCATTGGTTGGTGGATCTGATGCTGAAAAAGATACTAGTGCTAGGCTTGTAGTAAGATGATACTGACATCTATTATATGCATAACGAATCAATGGAGGAGGTGGTTGTGGTAGAAGTGAAGGTAAAGGTAGTACAGTAGGTGACCTACCTGATGTTTGATAGGTAATATGGTAAACCAATAGATCATCATCTTCTTTGCTTTATCTGTAGATTTAGAAGATATAGGAAAGAAAGGACATTACTCCATAAAGGTAACATCAATAGAAAAAATAAATTTGTTATAATTAGGACAATAACTGAAATAACCTAAAATCAATATACTAACTAATTTACTTTTATATGATTAATTAATGATTTGTGAATTTAATTGTTATAGATAAGTTGGTATAATTTAATTTGACAATATGACCAATCCTTTGTATGAGAAATTCTTGTAATCAATGTATTTCTATCTTAGTAAAATTTTAGTAATATGTTTGTTTGTTGAATTGTATTGAATTAAGGTGTATATGTGTTTGATACATAGTCTAGCAGATTTTTTAGTCCAAATCCTAAGCCCAAGACCAATTAAATTAGTTAAACCAAGCCCATACACATACCCAAAGCCCAAACCTACTTTCATACGCCTTCTAAAGAGGTCCCTAATGCCTTAAAAGTTAACAAAGCAAACAAATATCAATCCAAAACAGACCCTCTCTCTTTCCATCTTATTTCTCTCTCTTTCTTCTATCTCTCAAGCCAAACAAACACAAATTTCTCCATTCAAATTCATTTTAAACTATCATAAATTAGATCCAAGGCTAGGAAGTAAGGTACAAACTCAAGAGGAGTGGGAATCAAGCCAAATAAGTTAAAGAAACAAGCTTGAGCGCTAGTAGTAGCTAAACAAGTAAGAAAAGTTGATTTCTTATTTGTCTTATTCATGATTTTAATTGATGTTAATGCTAGATAAGAGTAGGACTTTGATGTTTTATGTGAATTAAAGGCATGTTATTGTGTGTGTTGAACTAGGTATGTATATAGATATAGATACCCTAGGTGTTTGATAAAATGAAACATGAAGTTTAAGTTAATATGATATGTATATGGATGTTATTACTGATAAGTAAAGCTTAAAAGATGAGATTATGTTTTTAGGTTAAGTTGTTGTGCACATATATGAGTGTAAAAAAGGACTCATGTGAATAATTGAACTTGATGATTTTTAATATTTTGTATAGACTAATTTTGATATGTATTTATGAGCATATAAGAGCTTAGTAAAGGATTAGAAGAGATAGAGCTTTAAAAATTTCGAAACAAGTATCATATGGTGAATGCCCGGTTCATAATAGGCATAATTAAGGCCATTATCCCCTTGGATGCAATTTTCTTGTCAAATATAGCCGTTACATAGACCGTTATCTCCTTGGAGTCTTTTAAAAAGCTTGATATGGCCTAGATTATGGCCGTAACAGGGGCCTCTATCTCCTTTGATGTTTTAAAAAGCTTGAATATGTTCGTTTCCAAGCCCGTGATTTCTTCCAACTTCTTTTTCTTGATGGACACGACCTAGACCACGACCGTAGTAATGCCTATTATCTTCTCGGATTATTTTTTTAATGAATTTTTACAATGCTAATTCGAGAGTAACGGACATCATGGCCTAGATTACGGTCATGATTGAAGGCGTGATCTATATCATGGCCTATGTAATGGGCGTAATTGTACCTCTGGCATTGTTTAAAAAATATATGTAAATAATTAAATAATAATAATAGATGAATGATTAATGAAAGATCATGTGAATATCTACAATTGTATAAATAGATGTTGTGTAATGATTTGAGTTATGTCTAAATTTAATGAGTAATTAATGATTTAATTGATTATTGTGAATTAATTATATTTTATATGAAATGGTTTTTTTGATAGATTCCCCTATTTGCTTGACAAATTTACTTATTAAGGTACGCAGTAATGTGATTGTTGATTGTTAGATTATATATATACATATATATATATATATATTTATAAACCAAATCTAATCAAAGAGGAACAAAAAATGGTTGAATTGATTATGGTTTTTGCCGTTGAATCCGATCCAGAGAGCGGCAACCCTATTAATGAGGTTAATATGGTAGTTTAGGCGCTTAGGCCACTGGTCATGATGCAATGACATTTCTTAGTGGCTCGACAAGTAATTGATAGGGAGTATCATCTCGTTATAACATTTGCTTACTCTTAAAATGATATAATATGACTTAGTTCATGTTTATGGGGACGATTGAACTAGGTGGTATTATTGATAAAGTTAAGTAAAGTTAATATTTGTTGTAAATTCCTAAATGAAATTACTTTTTCTTTATGAGGATATAATAGAGATATAAGTATTCGGGCTACTTATATCAACCTCCCAAGCAACTGCAATTACTCAAGACCCCCAGATTCCTCAGGATTGAATTCGGAGTTTGAATACTTCAGTATTTATTGTTGACTTAATTAGAAAGAAATAATTATTGTGATTTGACTTGCATTAGTTCAGGAGTGTGTTTTACACCGTATTTGTTTATATTACTGTGTACTAGACCCCTAACTCACTTTCTCTCTTTCAGGTGTCAAAGATGACGAGTTTTATGATTCCTTAGGCTATGGGATGGATTTTGAGGACTTTTTAGATGAGTATGATGACTAAGACTCCTGGACCGACCTTAGTGTTTTCCTGGCAAAAGAGACCAACCCAAAGTTTATTTTGTTTAAATGTGTAATAGTATAAACATGGCTTGTTTATAAGCATAAGGTGTAATTTAAAGTATTTACTTTTCCTTATACATTATATAATATATGGTTTGTAAACTTTAGGATATTAAGTTATTGGTATCTATATGTTGTGATATTAAAGTATCTACTATCTACTCCTTGCTAAGTAATTTTTTTTAAAACTATATATTTGAACAGAGGTTAAACAGGCAATTCATATAAACACTCATTTTCCGGATAACCTTACATGTAATATATCCGTATATTATACTGGTTGGGGACTTGGCATATGATATTTTAATGTCGTACATGCCAGGTCTTTACAATAACATCGATACCCTTTTTGTGTCTAAGAATAATCTAGAAAAATACATTTGGCAGCCTTAGGGTCTAGCTTAGTGACTTGAGGCCGAGTATCTCTAACAAAATATGTAATCCAAATATGTAAGGTTTAATAGGAAGCAAGGATTTTGTGGGAAAAAAATCTTATATGAAGTCTATGGTGATGGCATTCGATTAATCAAGAAACAAGTTGTTGGGACATCTTCTATCTAAAAGTGTTTGGGAACATGATTTTGAAACGAGAGTGCCTGACTATTTCAAGAAGATACCTATTTTTTCTTTCTGCTACACCATTTTGAGATGGTGTATCAACACATGAAGTTTGATGAATAATGTTGTGTTGTGTTATATATGATTTGAATGTCTCCGATAAGTATTCTTTGGCATTATCACTTCTTAGAGTAGGCACAGAAGCATTAAAATGAGTCTTGATCTTAGCACAAAAGCCAGTGAAATGAGAAAATAATTTAGAGCGTTGTTTAATTAAATAGAGCCAAATCATTTGAGAATAGTCATCCACAAAGTAAGAAAATAACGAATCCACTTTCTGGACATAACTGGACAAGGCCCCTAAACATCTAAATGAGCTAACTTAAAAAGAAAACTAACTCCCTTATTGACATAAGATACATAGGATTGACGAAGGTGTTTAGCAAATTGACATGACTCACAATCTAATAAAAGCGAAGTCTGAAATTAAGGACACACTTTCTTTAAGCTAGACAAAGAAGTATGACCAAGTTGACAGTATGCTTCAAAAGGAGTCAAAACACTTGGGTAGGAAATGGGTTTAGGTACCTTTGTATGAATATGCAAAACATAGAGTCCTCACTTTACCAATAATCTTCTTCATCATAAGATCTTGAAACAAACAATAATCAGGAAAGAATGGGATATAATAGTTTAAATCGCGAGTAATTTAACTTACTGATATGAGATTAAACGAAAAGTTTGGTAGATTTAAGACAGAAGACAAAGAAAGTAATGGAGTCGGATGCATTGTGCCATAATCAATAATAGATGATGTAGAGCCATCTGCTAAGATAGCAAGAGAAGATGAAGTATATGGTTTAAAAGTACTAAAGAGATTACAATTACTTGTCATATGACCATCAACACCCAAGTTAATGACCCATTATGACAATTAACCAAATTAACTGCTCACTCTCCGGGGTGAGGCTGAAGAGCTAGACGTTGCTCACTAGGGCAACGGGAATTAAACCTTAATTCAAAAAACCCTGATGCTCTGATACCATATGAAATCTATGTGTAGAAGAAATATATTTTTATGTTATGAATATTTCTGTACATATAAGAAGATATATATAGATGATTTGTTCCTAGTGATTGGTGTACTAACCCTTACCTACTACCGTATTAATTATACTAAAAACAATATTATACATTTTCCTATAACACTTCAAAACTCCTTCCATTTTTAAAACCATACCATCCAAAATCATTTACAAATTCAAAGATAACACAAGCACGGACCCATACATTTCAACCATAAACAAAGACCCATACCCTTCAGCCCCAAACACTGGCCCATATACTATCCCAAAATTCAAATTTAAATTTAAACATACAAGAATCCAAATACACATTACCCATAAAGAAACTTACACCAGAAGAAATGTAGGGAAGGAGAGATAAGGGATTGTGCTATAACTACAACAAAAAATTTAGCTAAAATTATAAGTGTAAAGCATGTTTCTTGTTACTCTCATGTGATCTAGATGATACTTGTATTCAAGAAGCTCCAAAATACACATCGGATATGGAAGAACATGAAGATGCAACAACGATCGGTTATCATGCCTAGGCAATTAGTGCCTCGTACTTTACATTTCCAAAGTCTTATTTTTGGATACTCTTTTTCAATATTAGTAAATATTGGTAATACTCATAACTTTATTTAAAGTTGATTGGAGAAGTATTTAGGCCTTGACATTGTACCATTACATAATTTCAATGTAATGGTAGGTAATGGTCAACAATTCAAATGTGAAGGCCAGTGTAATGATGTTAAATTTAGTATATAGGGGTATGAATTTTCTGTCACTTTTTAAGTACTATTACTTCAAAGAGTAGACTTTTATCGAGGGTATAATGGATGAAATTACTTGGCCCCATCACAGTTAGGGCTGCAAACGAGTTGGGCCGAGCTAAGCTTTTGAAGGCTCAAGGTTAGCTCGTTTAAAAATTAACGGGCTTAAGCCAAGCCGAGCTTTAAATGAGCCTAAAATATAAAAGCTTGGCCTGAGCCCTTTAAAAATTCATGAGCTTGAGCTCGGCTCGTTAGGCTCATTTAAGCAGTTTTTGTATCTTTTTGGTTTCGATTTTTGCTAGCGTCGATTTGTTCGATGTCGATGGAGATGGGCAAGTTGCTTGCTTGGTTAGCGTTGGTTTTTGTTGGAGTCATTTATGCTGTGTGCAGTTGCTTACTTGATTGGCATTGGCTTATTGTGTCTAGTTGGTGGATTTGAATTGTTATGGTGGCAAGGGGCATTTGGTTGTGATTTGTGATGGTTTGATGTGTGTTTGAGGTGGTGTTGGTGATCGTTTACCAATGGGTCTGTCGTGATGGGTGTGGGTTTTCGGTGGTTATCTATAAGGTAAAGGAGGTGTGAAAGTGGTTGTTGGATGGGTAGCTGTTTAGATAGCTTTCTAGGCCCTAGCTCGGCTGGAGATAGTGAGTTGAGAGAGAGTGAGGGAGTAAGACAACAAGATAGAAGTTCACTAAAGAGAGAGAGAGAGTGAGAGTGAGAGAAAGTGAGAGAGGGAGCTACGATACGAAAAAATGAAAAAGGCAGAAGCAAAGCTTATTAAATATTTAAAAAAAACAAGAAATGAATATTGAAGCAAATAGAAAAAGAACCCATAACTAGACAAAAAGTGCCATAAATTTGAAAAGACACTAGTATGACACTAGTATACGATATGGAAAATTGGGATAGTGACGTGACTTTTGGAATTTTCAAATTAACTTTCATATTGCATATTAAGATCCTAAAATAAATTTGACATCCTTGATGATCTTTGCTTCTTTGTATGTATGCAGATGAACAAAAAGATATTAAATATTATGATGTTTAAAAAGTTCTAAAGTATAGATATTGTTTAATTTTTCCCATTCTCATGTTTGATAAATATTTTCCAGAAGCTATGTGACTATGTCAATTTTATCATTTTTTAGAATGTCTTTATATAATTATTTATACATTTATATTTATAATATTAAATTAATTTAAACAATTATATAATATTAATATTAATATATTATACATAATATTCTATTTATATTAAAATATTAAATGAGCCTTTAACGAGCTTGTTCACGAGCCTCACTTACGAGCTCTTAGCGAGCTTGTCTGCGAGCCAACTCGCGAACTTGAAGGCAAGCTCAAGCTTGGCTCATTTAGCTAAACGAGCTGAGCCGAGCCGGGCCTATAACAAGACAAACTCGAGTAGCTCACGAATAGCTCGACTCGTTTGCAGCCCTAATCACAGTAGATTGTAATGACCTTACTATGACATTTTCTCATAAGGGACTTGTTAGAACTTTAGTAGGTGAGCAGTATAAGAATTTGGGCCAAATTTCTCCTCACCAATTGTGATGAATGTTTCAAGTAGATGCTGCGGCATCATGTTTTCAACTAGTGGCTCAGTTTAGTGGATTAAAATTAGAGAGTACCATTGGTAATCCTCAATTAATACAGGTATTGGATAGATTCTCTCATCTTTTTAAGACACCTATATCAATGCTACTTAAAAGAAATGTTCAACATAGGATTCACATCAAATAAGGTGTCTCACAAGTGAATGTCGAGCCCTATCGATAGCCACATTTTCAAAAGAATGAAATAGAAAATCAGGTCACAAAAATGCGATAGCAAGATACTATTTAGAATGGTAATAGTTATTTTTCTTCGCTTGTATTACTAGTAAAAAGAAAGATGGAACGTGGAGATTCTGTATAGATTACAGGGCTTTGAATAATGTCACTATAAAAGATGAATATCCAATACCGATTATAGATGAAATAAGATATGCTACTATTTTTTCTAAACTAGATTTGAGATTCAACTATCATCAAGTTAGAATGCATGATGATGATATACATAAAACAACATTTAGAACTCTTGAAGGACATTATGAATTTAAAGTAATGCCTTTTGGATTAAGTAATGCTCGTGCCACTTTCCAATCAATCTTGAATAATATCTTTAAACCATGGCTAAGAAAGTTTGTCATTGTGTTTTCTGATAACTTACGTATATATAGTAATTCCATGGAGTTGCATATAGTACATTTGACACAAGTATTTCAAATTTTTTCTAAAAATACTTTCTTTGTTAATAAGTCAAAATGTGCTTTTGGAGTATCTACAATTGAGTATTTAGGACATGTAGTGTCCCAAGGGTGTGTAAGTCCGGATCCAGCTAAAATTGAAGCTACTAAAGCTTGAGATATACCTTCTTCGGTGAAGCAACTAAGGGCATTTTTAGGGTTAAGTGGTTACTATAGAAGATTTATTAAAGGTTAGCAGAGCCACTTACTAACCTTTTGTAAAAATATCAGTTTCAATGGTCTATTCAAGCTACTTATGCTTTTGAAAAACTCAAGAAAGCTTTAATATCAACACCAATTCTTTCATTTACCAAAACATTTGTGATAGAAACAAATGCTTCGGGTTCTGGCATGGGAGTAGTACTTTTGCAGGAAGAGAAACTAGCTAATTATTTTAGCAAAAATTTTCCTTCTCACATGGCAAAACATTCAACTTATGTTAGGGAATTGCATGGATTAGTGGAAGCAGTACGTAAATGAAGGCAATACTTGTTAAGGAATCATTTCATTATATGTAAGGATCACAAAAGTTTTAAAGAGTTATTGACACAGGTAATTTAGAAACTAGAACAACAAAAATATATGGTAAAGTTGTTAGGATATGATTATTCAATAGTATATAAGGCAGAAAAGGATTATCAGATCACAGATTCACTTTTTAGAAAGCATGTGACAAAATTTTTTGCTCTCTCAATTCCAACTGTTGGTATCATAAACCAATTGAGAGATGAATATTCAAGCAACAGTGATTTTTAGAGTATTATTGGTGAGTTACAGCAAAGTAAACCTCTAAAATGGGATTTGAGTTGGCATAATGGCCTTTTATATTTCAATAGGCAACTATTCTTAGTTCCTACATCCAAGTTAATTCTAGTTACTCTAGACGAACTACATGGCTCACCTATAACAGGACATTTTGGCCATTTTAAGACATATCAAAAAGTAGCTTCCCAGTTTAGCTGGCCAGGAATGAAGAAGTCGATAGAACAGTTTGTAAGAGAATGCCTCATTAGTCAACAAGTCAAGTATTTGACCAGATCTCCTCAAGGCTTACTAAATCCTTTACCTATTCCAAAAGGAATTTGGCAAGATATTATCATAGATTTTATCACATGCTTACCCAAATCATAGGGCTCTACTATGATTTTGGTTATGGTTAACAGACTATCAAAATACTATCATTTAAGTACTTTGGATTCTCATATTAATGCCTCCAAGGTAGCCCAATTATTCATATCCATGGTGGTCAGATTACATGGGTTTCCAAGATCTGTTGTATTCGAAAAAGACTTATTTTCATTAGCAAGTTTTGGATTGAGCTTTTCAGATTGAGTGGCACTAAATTATCACTTTTAGTGCATACTATCCTCAATTAGATGGACAAACAGAGGTCATTAACCGTTATTTAGTAGTATTTACAGTATTGCGTAATGGATTGTCCTAAAGATTGGGTAAAATTTTTACTTTAGGCAGAGTTTGTATATAATACTTCAATTCATCGAGGAGTTAGATTATCTCCTTTTGAAGTAGTATATAGCAGAAAGCCTCCAACAATTGCTACTTATGTTAGAGGCTCTACTTCTTTAGATGCTTTAGATGCTGAGTTACGAACAAGAGATGATATTTTGTAACTTCTAAAGAGTAATTTACATAAGGCACAGGACATGATGAAGAAATGTGTGGATTTAAAGATATAAGATGTTTCTTTTTGCTTAGGGGACTTTGTCTTTGTACTACTTCGACCATACAAATAACTTTTTGTAGTCCAAGGCAAATTTTTAAGTTGGCGAAATGATACTATGAACCATTTAAGGTTATTAAACTGATTGGATCCTTCGACCACCAAAAAAAAAAAACCTAATTGTATCCACAACAAATGAATTGGAGCTTCCTAGTGGTTCTAAAATTCATAATGTTTTTCATTGCTTAGTTCTTAAATAAGATTCTAGATAGGAAATTCCATCACTAGGTTTACGTCATGATTCTTATGAAGATCATTCGATTATATAACAATTGGATCCCATGAGCTATTACAGAATAATCTAAGTGTGCCGCAAATTTAGTTCAATGGCAGGGTTTACAATTACAAAATGCTTCTTGGGAGGATTATGATAGATTTCAAGTTGTTTATCCACATTTTGACCTTTAGGATAAGGTCCTTTTTCAAGAGGAGCAAAATGTTACAACCTAACAACATAGAGCTAGGAAATAACCTAGGATGTTAGAAGATTAAAATATAACATAATAGATTGAAAAGTAGTTCAAGATAGTTGATTTAGTCAAAATATTACATTCCAGAAATAGATCTTAATAGAAAACAACCAATGTAACAAGATACTGAAATTGTAAACATACGAATATAAATAGAAAGGCATGAAGAAAGGGGGATAATGAAACAATTTCCCTAAACAAGAATATTCTTGAGGAATCTGTGGCTAGACTCGAAGTAGCCAAGATTTCATGGTATGGTATTTGCAAAAAAATACACAAGTAATCAACAGTAGCCGAAGCCTTAGAAAATATACAGTAAAGAGAGAATAAGAAAGAAGTACAGTATCAATAGAAGAAGAAATAGTACCCCAGTGTACAGTGAAGTAAGAGTGAATACAATTTTATATTCTAGGGTAAGAAACATTAGTAGGTTGGGCCTAACAATGTGCATGGTGTTATGCAATATCCACAGCTGTGTTGTGCATGTTGGTCCCAAAAGAATAACCAAAAGGGGGTGAATTTGTTATTCATAAAAATTTCACTTTTCAAAACTTCAACCAAATTCACACCACTTAGTTACTCAAACTATAATGGCTTTAAAACTTACTTGAAAACAATAAACTTAATAACCAATAAATTCAATAAAAAATTCGGATCAAACAAGTTCACTCAAATTCACAAAAGATTAAAAAAAGGTTTAAAGATAAACTTCCAGTTTTACTCTTTGATTTAGTTTCTGCTTAGAAAAAGATGTTCCGGTTTCTCTCTGATTTAGTTTCTGAGCATAAAATACAACTAAGCAAAACAATTAAACATGTACGAAATAAAGAGAGATAAGAGAGAAGAGAGTGCGGAATCGATTTATAGAGTTTCCGCCTTGAGCGTCAGTCCTCTCTTTCAGCACCAAGCTGGGGATCTAGTATTCTACACCGGTATATTCCATTATCCAATTAAGAAATGAGAATTCAAGCTTGTTCAACTACAATGAACTTCAATTATTCTGCTCAGCCTATCTAGCTTCATTTAAGCTATTTACTGATCTACAGAGAAAGAAAGTCATTTTCACTCTTTTTACAATCTCTCACAAGAAAACTAAGGCAATGGAGGAGCAAAGAAATAAAAATTTCCTTTCGGTTTAGTACAATGAAGACAATATAGAATAACAATATTTAGCTCAATGAAATTCGCAGCTTTCTATACTTGTTCGTTTTCACTTAGATATTGTATTTGAATCTCTGTTTGTTATACATATTCTTTATTCCCAACGGCTAGGAAAAGATAAACTTTGTTCCTGATATATTTTGAAACTCTGTAACGGAAACAAAAGGATAAGACTTGCTGATTTTTCGTGCTTCAAAATTTGAACTTCTTCTAAGAGATAAAACTTGAAGATGATATGTCCCTGATATTGTTGTTTTTGTTATCGTAATCTTAGAAAACCTGATATCGTGCAACATCTGGGATAATTTGAAAAATAATCCTTATCTTGTAGACGAACTTTTGGGTAGATATTTGACTTCTTCACTTCTGATAGTGTTCACTTGAAACATATTTGTATTCCTTAAAAAATTGACTCGTATCCTTGTTGTCTTTATGAATTTGAATTCCATAATTCTGTTGAAACACGACCTTGATATCTTATAGATTTACCGGATAATCTTCTCATGACAGATTTGAAACGTATCTTGGACATGTCTTGACATCGTTCTTGAATATCATTGCTGTCAAAATATTAAATCTTCAAGAATAACACTTTTAATTCAATGTAAACTTGAATCCCTTTGGATATTTGAACCAACTTAGTAGAACATTTGAATGTACTACCCAAATACATTCAAATTTGATGCTGGATCTTCAAATTAATGAATTAATTGAAGAAAAATCGATCTGCAATTTTCTGTTCGTCATTTTGCAGCTTTGTCTATATAGCAGGTCAATCTTCTGATTTAGTAGCTTTTTGGGTGTATCATAGGTCAACCTTTTGAGTTACTCTCTAAGTTGGATTTTCTTTGACAAACTTCTTCTATAAAGCTTCTAATCAACTTTAATTGATCAACTTAGTTTTCTCATATATTTTACACTTGAAAGTTGTACACTTAATAACTTGTTAGTAAACACACATACATATTTTGTTATCATCAAAACCAAACTAGAAGACTTAATAGTGTGAAAGCAGTGCATTGTGTAATGCACGATAGCTATTTAGCTATTACTGTGTTACGTGAAGGTGGTGCAATGGATGTTGTGCTCCTATTGAGGTTCGGCTGTGGAGGTTTTCACGATTAGCTGTTGTAAAGATTTAACGTTCTTAACCTCCTTTTTTTTTCTTTTCACTCAAGTTGAATTTGTGTGTATTTTCTTTCAAACATGAGTGTCAATTTGCATGAAACCTTAGTTTCTTTAGGAGCATTACCCTCTATTTTAAATCCTTTGGATGTTGCTAGTTTGGATAATTCAAACATGATGATAGGGAATTTGGTTTTCAATGGAACTAATTACTTAGCTTAGACTTGATTAATTAAATTTAAGCTTAGCAGCTAAGATGAAGATAAGCTTTATTGATGGTTCAATTGTTAAGACACCAGATAGTAGTAATGCAAAATTAGTTCGATGAGCTATTACAGATTCCATGGTAAGATGTTAGATTATTAATTCTATTATTCTCAACATTTCACAAAGTTTTCTATATGTTACTTTGTCTAAACAACTATGGGATGAATTGAAAGAACAATAAGATACATCAAATGAACCTCTTATATTTCAATTGCAACATTAGATTTGTAGCTTGAAGCAAGCAGATATGAGTGTTGGAGAATACTTTAATAAGCTTAAGAGCTATTGGGATGAACTGAACCAATTAAATGCTTATCTGCAATGTTATTGTGAAAATTGTACTTGTGAATTGCATGAACGTTTGGTAGATTTTGAATCTAATGTCAAGATTATGCAATTTTTTATGGGTTTAAATGAGATTTATGAGTCAGTAAGGAACCAAATTCTTTCTATGGAACCTATGCCTAGTGGTGGCAAGACATTTTATCTTGTTCAGCAAATTGAGAAGCAAAAGCAAGTTATTCCATCTTTTAGCGGTGATGTAGAATTTGTAGGCTATTAATGTGAAGGGTAAAGATACTGGTGTGGATCAATTAAAAGCTATAAAGTGATTTGTTTTCATTGCAAAAGTAAAGGCCATACTAAAAGTAATTGTTTTCAACTCATTGGGTACCCAAACGGAACAAGGGTAAGAAGGTTATGAAGCCAAAGAGAAGTGGCATGGCTAATAATGTGAGTTCGAATGCATAAGGTGATGCATGGTTAGAGACACCTATTGATCATTGTGAATCGCACAATTTGAATGGTGGAGTGATTGACCCGAATGTTCTTCAAAACGCTTGTATGGAGTTTATAAAGATCATGCAAGCTAAAGGCATTATTTCTACTTTATGTGATGGTGATGATAAGAGTGGCATGTCTAGAAATGTTGTCTTTGCAATTAATTCTTGTCATAACTTTGTGTTTGATCCTTTATATAATAGTGTTAGCTCTTGAATTATAGACTCAAGCACTATAAATCATATGACACCTTATTTGAGCCTTTTAACCCATACACATGACCTGTTTAACCTTACGTGTTAAACTACCAAATGGTTCTTTTATATATATTACCAAGGTTGGAGATGTTTGTTTAACTCCAACACTTATTTTAACTAATGTTTTCTATATCCCTTGCTTTCAACATAATTTGCCATCTGTTTCTTTTTTGCTTAACCAAAACAATCTCATTGTTTCTTTTAATCATTCTTCATGTATTTTTCAGGACCTAAAAACTAGAAGTGTTAGCTTTTGTAAAATTGGTGAATGGTCTTTATGTACTTAAGCCTGGTCATTTTCCCTCTTGTAAGAATTCCCTTTATTCTTCTTTGTCTTGTCAAAGTACTATTGTTGGTGATAAACTTTTAGTTATTTCATTTGCGATTAGATATTCTTCCATTTCTAAGCTTCATCATTTAGACGAATGCAAATCTTGTAACTTTGATGGTTTTCGTTGTGATGATTGTCAATAAGCCAAGTTTCATCGGCTTCCTTTTTCATAGGAGTATGAGTCTTTCTAAATGTGCTTTTGATCTTCTTTATATTGATATTTGAGGTCCATATAAACTTGAGTTCACTACACGTACACGATCTTTTATGATTATTGTTGATGGTTTTACTAAATACACTTGGACTTTTTTATGCTTAGCTTCAAGAGTGAAGGTTATAATGTGATTAGGCATTTTTTGAAATATATACATAATCATTTTGGTGTTATTCCAAAGTTTGTAATAACGGATAATGCTATGGAGTTTTTATCAAAGGAATGTGCATTGATGTTTAAGGAGTTAGGAATTGTTCATCAAAGAACAATGGTGTACGCACCTCAACAAAGTGGCAATGCGGAGTGCAAACATAGACATCTATTAGATACTTGTCAAGCATTGATGTTTCATGCATCTTTACCAAAAGAATTTTAGAGTGAATGTATTCTTACTACCACTTATTTGATTAATAGGATTCCCAAGGAGAATATTGGTTGGATTTCTCCTTATGAGAAATTGTTTATGGTTGCACCCATTATGATTATCTGCGAATTGGTGGTTGCTCATGTTACATTTCAAAGATGCCTTGCCATGTAATAAGTTAGAAGCATGTGGTGTTCGGTGTGTTTTCTTGGGACATGCTCACGATAAGAAAGGTTATGGAGTGTATAACATGATAAATAAATGCATTAAAGAATCTCGTGATGCTGTATTCTTTGATTCCTTTCTTCCTTTTCATTAGTCTTTTGATGTTCCTACTAAAACACTTGTGCATTCTTCTTTTTTTCTTTGTGATGATGTTGTTGATTCTTCTAGTCCAAATGTGTCTATAGTGATAATGTTGGTGTTTCTTCTAATCCAAATATGTCTACTAATGATGGTGTTAATGATTTTGATGCATCTTGTTTTGCCTCACTTCCATATGATGTTGTAGTATCTTTAGCTAATGTCTTACTTGTTTAGGAGCTGCACAATTATGTAGGGCTTCTAAGTCAAAGGAGTGGCACGATGCTATGCAAAAAGAATTGGAGGCTTTGAGGCAAATGAAACATGGGAGATGATGGTCTTGCTAAAGGGAAGTAATCGATTGGTTGCAGAAGTTTTATAAGGTGAAGTATAGACTGGATAGGTCTAGTGAGCGCTACAAAGCAAGGCTTGTGGCAAAAGATTTTACTTAAATCGAAGGAATTGATTATCATAATACTTTTTCTCCCGTAGCTATACTTGGTATGGTTAGGATTTTGCTTGCTATAGCCACAGTTAAAGGTTAGCCATTACATCAAGTTGATGTTAATAATGCATTTTTGCATTTATATCTAGATGAATAAATTTATATGAAGCTACTCGATGGTTATTTGAAAGCATTGATAATCAAGTTTGCAAATTAAAGAAGTCTCTTTATGGCCTAAAACAAGCTTCTAGGCATGGAATATAGAAATCTCTAATTTTTTTTTTTTTTATGATTGGTTTTACATAATCGGCACATGACCAATCTTTGTTTGTATATTGTGGTTCACTTGGTTCGGTTTTCACATTGTTATATGTTGATGATATGCTTATTATGGGTTCAGATCATGCATTCATTAATGATTAAAGAAGCGTTTGCATGAGCAATTCACTATTAAAGACCTTGGGCTTGCATATTTTTCCTTGGTCTTGGGATATGTAGATCTTCTAATGGTATTCTTGTGAACTAAAGAAGTTTATTGTTGATGTACTAGAGGATGCACGTATGAGTGGTCGTAACTGGTTGATGTGCCTTTACCATAAAGGTTGGTACTTGAAAATGATAAGGGTGATTTGCTTAGTGATCTTCTTTCTATAGGCACATGGTGGGATGTTTGTTGTATATGACAATAACTCGGCCGGATATTGCTTATCTTGTAACTAGGCTTAGCCAATTCATGTCTAAGCCCCAGTCTACTCAACTTAATGCTTTGTTTCGCTTACTCAAATACTTGAAGGGAACCATATCACTTGGGTTGTTTTATTCCTCTTCTAATGATCTTGTTTTGAATGGATTTTCTGATGTATTAGGATTCCTCTTCACTTGATTGCAAGTTCCATCACCGGTTATTGTGTGTACATGGGTGCTTCTTTGGTTTCTTAGAAGTCTAAGAAGTAAGCTATGGTTTCTACTTCAACAACCAAAGCTGAGTATCAAGCACTAGCATCCACTACAAAAGCTCTTATGGTCTTCATTTTTTTCTTGATTTAGATTTGGGTGCTTCTTTACCGGTGAAGTTGTATTGTGATAATGAATCCACTATCTTGATCACCAATAATCCTTGTATACATGGCAAGACTAAGCATATAGATATTGATGTGCACTTTATTAGGGATCATATCTCCTCGGGTCTCTTGGTTCCTATTCATGTTTTCAGCAGTGATCAAGTGGTGGATATTCTCACCAAGAGCCTTGGTGCTTCTCAACATTATTCATTATGCATCAAGATGGAACTTCAATTAGCTCCAACTTAGGGGCATGTTAACATATAAAGTTGCTCTATTTATTGAATAGATGGTTGAGATTAGACTAGCATGAATGGCTCGGATTATGCCACATGGCATATTAGTTAGTTATTCCTATTGCCTTGAATACACAGTTAGTTCATTGTAATTGTCGAAGTGAGCGGATCTCATTTCCATACTTCTTCATTCTCTTTCAATGAAAATAATCATTGTTCCGCCTCATGCACAATTTCTCCTTGATTGCTTTCAACCTGACTTTCACAGAGAGACTGTGAAGAATCTGCAGGCAGAGAAATTTAACCAATAGAAAGCCAAAACCTGGGTTTATCTTGGTTCCTTCCTATTTTTATTTTTCATTTGTTGCTTCAGCCCCCACAATAAACTCCATGAGCCTGTCATGGACTTTTATTGATGTTGCTCTTCTGTGAAGTAGACAGACCTTAAGTATTGAACTTCTTGGTATACAGGTGTAAAGGACCTTGTCTACATCATGCTATTAATTCCCTCCAGCAAGCACTGAGAAATCTTGCAAAACCTCTTGTAATGCCTATCTGTGATAGTGCAAGATCAGGATCCATGGGGCAGTTATCCGCATGTGGCAGAAGAGAGCTGGTGCTCTCAAACTGGATTGCAGATATTAAATTCAGTGTAACTATCATTAAGTCCTGTTGTCTGAAATAAAAAACTTTTCAATCATTTGAAAATGTAAAACTATAGCTCCATGAGATTTGTCCCGATGAATTAGAGGTTTTTGTAATGCCATCTGGGATGTGGGGATGGTTCGTTCTTTAGAGCAAGATTCATATCCTTGTGCACTCACCAGAGCTGGGGACAGTGTGAACGTGGCTGTCATCCTCCAAGGCATTGACATAAGCCATGTGATGCCTGATGGTCAAGGTATATGGAATTGAAAGTGCTCGTACTGGATGGCGCTTCACCAATTCTGATGGGTTCTCAGGTTGCGTTAGTACTAGTAAAATGTAGATGCTGTTCTTAACTAGCTGGTTGCTTAGCGTATTCGTTCTGTTGAAATAGGTGGAATTTCATATTCACCGTGCAAAGGAAGCAGTAAAGGTTGAAAAACTACGCGCATTGATAGATTCTTATACTGGCAAGGAAGTAAAAATATCCCCAAGGTGTTTGGTGGATAAACAAAGTGCGATCATTGAGGTAGATTGAATTGTAAACTTTATTGCTTTCTTATATATTTGTTAAGACGGTATTACTTAATCATTATTAAATGCCAGTGCAGCTAATCTTTATTGTTTTGTTTTAATCAGGTGGTTTTGTAGGGAGCTGTTTGTCCACAAGATTATTCAAATAGTAAAGCTCTTGGAAGGATATTTCTAAGAGCATTAGGAAGAGCCATTGCTGTATTACTCGAATATTCAATAAGGAGTAGGAATGATAGTTTTACATTTACTTACTAACTTCCAAACACCAGTTTTTCATGTATCCATACCATACAACACAAAATACCATACTGGGGTCGGCCAAAAATAGGCATGACAATTTTGGATGTGTCATGCAGTTTCACCTAGGCATGTTCCCTTGAACTGATGAGCTAATTATTGTTCGAGATTTTGCGGAGTTGATCGGTAAAATCAGTTCATTCTTTCATACAGTTCCAGCAGTATTTAAGTTGTTTTTTCTTTTCTGTCTTCTATCTCTTTTGGCTAGAACCTTCAGCCTACCTAACAATACTCACAAAAGAAGTACTTCATCATGGACTCGGCGCATTATTTCTGCATGTTTATCATTTTTGTTCAATTAGTTTGCTAGCACAGACTCTAGCAGCACCAAACTGCCGCACTGCTGCAGCTGCTAAAATGTCATTATGGGTGGAAAAACTAGGTGCAAGCTACATTTCAGGCCCAAATATGCCCATATCTCCTGTTATTACTAATGATAAACGAAAGACACCTTCCTATATTCTAGGTATTTATAATCATAAGTGAATAACAAATTAACCCTAAACTTACACCAAATTAGATATTCAAAATGACATAAATGATAAAATTTACTAAGGAATAAAATGTAAGTCGTATCTTTTCTCTCCATATCTGTTTCGTCTCCTACACAAAGACTAGGTGTATTACTACTGCAAACCACATTTGAAGTGTAAAACACAAATAAAATATCATGACATTGTAAATAAATATAGCATTTACATATTCATCTCTTACCACCTGCACCGTGGATGCACTGTTTTTCAGTCCTTGATAGCAGTGGATGATTGTTCCATGATCAAACAGTGACGCCAAAAGCTTTTTATTGATATGAACTATCTCTCAAAATATTGAAATTTACAGACAGATGGTATGGATCAACATCCCCAATGATTGTGTTAAAAGCTCGGCCTCACTAGAAATGTGGTACTCACAACTCAGCAGCCTGCCCCACACAGCTCATATACAGAATTGCACATGCTGCACATATGTGTAATGGCTCGAATCCAACATCATCATCCTACAGTAGCGCAAGGTTCACAATTCTCCTTTAACGTATGGCGTGTGCATATATGCAGCATCACTGACAAAAGGGATGTTCACATAGAGACCAGCAAGAGCACTCCCAACACACACTAACAAGAGAAGAACAAATGCTAACCCCACAATCGCCCAATAATACAGCCCCAAAGTACCCGAGTAGTGGATCAATGGCATGAAATTGCTCGCAAACCACACCACCTGCACTAGATTTTCCAGCAATAAACCCATCATAACATTATATCTGAAGAAATGAGGCCATTTTGTGTTTCTCACAACTCCAACATACACCGCAAAGCAATAGACCATTAGGAACCAGCTTGGCAACCTTTTTATTGCTCCAGGTATATAGTAACTCAGAAATTCAAACTGCTCGTGTCTTTCCATCAAAGGAAGGAAATAAAACCCCGTGTCGGAAATTTGTAGAGCCATCAAGTAGGGAATGCATGCCAAAGTCCTCCACCACCATTTCGGCTTCTCAGTAACTTTAGGAAAGGGGATCTTATATGGGAAGTCCATGTATGCATGTGGGGGCAGTGGACCCTGGCGGCGATCATGCAGTGATGCATCCAAATTCTTACCTAAGAATGAAGTCGAGGCAAGATAAGATTTTTGCAACAGAGGTTTCACTGTCAAAAGAAGCTTCCAATTGTTAGAGATCTTTCTGAAGCTGGCACTTCTATACACATGAACATAATCAAGCAGAGACTAGTTTGGTAGTTGTTACGTCAGCGACTAGAAAACATCTACTTACGCTTGGAAGGCTGGGTAGAATGCTCCATTTTGAAAGATAGAGAGTGCAGCTTCTTTCTCGAAGAATCGAGAGCTGGATATCCATTGGAGGGTATTGAGACCAATCTGAAAGGCGTCTTGGTCCATTTTTTAGGGGAAACATCCCAGACCCTGCTATAGATTTTTCAAAAGTTCAAGGTATATGTATCGTTACCAATTCAATTCTTTAGTATACCTCTCTAGACTATCATGTCATAAACATAAAAAGAAAATTCCATTCCGAGTCCTAAATTCATGAGATATCAACACGATCTGCTCAAATCTCACATGATTCAAGACAACAGGACTTCGTCTCATCATCATAATATTATACCAGAACAATGATAAATTATTATTATTTTTTTTTTTTTGAAATAACTAGGGAGAGAAGAAGTAGATCAAATAATATGAGGAGGACCACATACTCATGACTTGCAAATATGGGAGATAGAACCGGGGTTGTTGGACTGTGTAAAATGGTTCCGACTGGAGACATCCTGAAAATTATCAAAAGACGGTTCGTGTGTATCTTAAGAAGACAAATCAAAACTAAATGAAAAAAAAAACAAAAAAAAGGTTTACTGATAATTTTAACGCTTGACAACCTGAAAACTGGCAATGGAAGCACGACTGAATTGTGAGAATGATGATTAGATCCAAGAAGCTGTAAGGTTTTGAGGCAAGAAGTGGCTGCAAGCACAACACAACACAACCGACATGTCAGAAGAGAAAAGTCGGTCGAAGTTAAAAATAAATTAATTTTTTTTGTGAGAAGGGAGTCGGCGACATTACATATGAGTCGGCGGGGAGATGCAATGCAGAGGCGGTGTGGCCAACGGCTCTCTGACCTACTAATTATAAAAGAATGCTCCTCTATGTCACAGACAAGGTAGAAGTCGGTCGTGTTTACTTAGAACTTGGGCTCATAATACAAGCTTTAGCCCATAACGTTGGAGACCACTTTTGGAAGGAGATTTTGTCCGGCCCATATCTGAGCTTGCTCTACATTAAAGAAAGGTTTTTGGTATTTTTAGGCATTTAAAAACATTATATATTATATATAATTTATTAAATCACAATATCAAAGTGACAATTAGAGTAGTGGTATATAATTATAACAAACAGGGTATAGGTTGGTTATATAGGACGGTTATATATATATAATTGTTGTATTAGTTGGTTACATAGGACGGTTATACATATAATTGTTGTATTAGCTTTATAAATTCTATGTGGTTTATCCTAATGCATGCTTTTCATATTCGAAACATTGACGTGATCTCTATTAGTTTTGGAGATACAATCTATATTTTAGTGGCAAATATAGTGCTTGTTACGTAGAGGATATTTAATTACTTTGGTTTTTTAATTGAGATGATTAGTTATGTATTAGATTTCTTAGAGTTCTGTTAGTTTCTGATATTGTTGATATTATCATACACTTATATTGGTGGACAGATTTTATCCAATCTAATGGATTGAATTATTTGAGAGTTTGTCGAGATTTTAGGTGATTCTAAATGATTCAATAGGCATATGGATATGACACATACATTAGTCGGTTTAAGAATCATCTTTAGAACATCTCAGTGGTTATTGCTTTTGAAAAATAAAACAATGTTACCCTAAAGCCTAAAATCCATGTTTTTATGTGTTACCAAAAATGACTATTATGGACAAGAGCCTGAAAGAATCATTATTGATGAATTTTTGCTATGTAGATTAACTAATTTATTTTAATTTTAAGAACATAGGAATTTGTTATCTAGCAAAGACAAAAAAATAGACACGATTACCTAAAAGCCCGAAAAATTCATTGTTTTATATAATTTATCAGAATAAATAGTTATAAAATTTTATATGACCTAGATCAGTCACTCTTCTAGAATCATCTTAGAAAACTACATTGGCTATTCCCATTAAAAAAATAAATTAATTAAGGAACTTGATGGGCAAACCAAGAGGTACAAACCCTATGATCTATATCCTATTAAAAATGACGAGTTAGACAAATTTTATAATAATAATAATAGACAAACCTTTTACAAGATGGAGAATAATTTAATGTGAATAATTTTAACAAATTATAACCCATAGACCAGCGGATAGATAACTCTCCATTGTCACAATCCAACCAAATTCCATTTTGTCATCATACGAAAAATGAAATCTCATTCACGATTAGACCAACAATATCCCCATAGATGTTGACACATTTGACAACGACATTCAAGTCAAGAAATGTTTTCTTGACCCAATCATTTGGGCCCTTAGCAAAACTAGCTTTCCACAATAAAAGAAAATTAGTCAAATAATTAACAAATGACATAATACATAGATGAGAATAAACAAATATTCAAGACTTTGCATTTTGCAAGTGCATCAAGTTGGTGCAGCCTGAACCAGACATCAATCAAAGTAAATGAAACATACCCAAATCTCATTCTAATTACACGACCATATCATACCATCGAAATCACGGTTCCACATATGAGTTTTGGTTGCATTGGTGAGATCATGTGTTGTTAATACCTGTTTCCATTAACCTGCAACACCAAATGCGATAATATAACTCCGTGATGGGCTAATCCGACATCTTTAATGGTAGAAAAAGCTATGCTTATTCAGCTCATTTTAGCTTATGTGAAATTTCAAATTAGTTTGTTGTTGTACTTACATCATTTGTAGCTACAGATTTGCAGTAGGTATGCGTAGTGAGCACAGTGTTGGTTGATCCACATTCACTATTCTTAAGCGACATGTTTGATCTATCTAGCTTGATTAACCAAGGATACCGGTAATTCTGAGCAGTTGCTCCTACATGAGAGGACGACCGTTGCATTCGCGCAGCTCTAGGTACATTTCTCCCCTCCATGGATGCCCTCCTCCTACTTGGTTGCCTTTCGAAATATTCTGCTGGTCTCTGCTTTGGAGCACTCTGCGAGCGGGCTTTCGCCTTTGATGACTCTGTATTGGCCATGTAATTTGGGTATAGTGGGTAGTCATAAGATAAAGATTCTGCATACTCCGGTTGAGGCAGAGAGAAAGGTATTCTTGCAGGTTTAGGTTTTGACACAGCATAGTATTGTGGGCTGCTTTGTGTGGTCCCGAAGGAATAGTCCTCAAAATGGCCACTGTATGTTCTGGGGCTCATTTCTGTGAGAGCTGATGGAGCTGGAGATGCCTGGCTGTTGTCCTGCTTGGAGAATGCCCGATGCGCAGTGTAATATGTTGAGAATCCGGGATCTATTCGTTCGGGTTGAGGATGATTGGAATAATTATTCCTATTCTTTGTCGATTGCTTTGATTCACCATGATCCATTTCCACAATCTTAATGTTCTCATCCATTCCTTTATCATCAGCCTAGAGCCAAAATAGCAAAACTTGCAATTCAATGTCAAAAATTCATTGAAAGTTATGGTAGAGAATTGAGACCTGTCGGTGTCACTATGATTTGCACAATAGAATCATTATGGTTTAGGATTTCTATACATAGAAGTGGATCTTACATGAAAGCTATTTCTGATATGGTTTTCCTGAGTAGATTTTCTGTGGGTAGATAGTCTAGGATTAGCAGGCTTCGACTCATCTGTCGTTCGAAGCCGTTGCGCCCGAGCTCTAGCTTGAACTGTGACCAATGCCTGCATGCATCTCAGTGTAGTTGTTGCCTGTTTTCTCACTAGGTGACCTCGCACTAGTGCCTGCAACTTCACTAGTCCTTTCAGTGCACGCAATGCTTTTCTAGCCTGCCGAGTGATGGAACAGTACAAACACTTAGAAAAATGAAACACTTATGTGTAAAATCAAAAGTTATAAAATATCATAAACCAATGTGGAAAAAGTTTAACAATTCCAAATTAATATTTTTCATCACTATAGTAAAATGATGAACTGGACTGTCACTGCCCATCATCTAGGACTAGCATATACCAAGTAAGATCGGAAGATGGATTGGATTTTAATTGCTGCAGCCTCTTCCTTGGGGTTAACCTTGCCTGGGGTGGCTGAAGTTAACCGGATCACAGCTGCTGCAGCCTGTGCAGCTGCGACAGCCGCATCAGCAGCAGCAGCGGTGGCAGCAACCACAGCTATAGCACGCTTCTTCTGTTCATTGTCAGCATCCAAAGAGGCCGTCTGAAAAGCTGAGGTAGAAGTAACACTTGGCTCTGGAGAAACAAACTCTTTCGGGGTAGCTGCAGTGGCTGATGCCCTCCTGAAACTCCACCTCCTCTTCTCTTTGGGCGTTGTCGGTGGCATCAAAATCAGGTTGGTAGGAATAGGATTGTCATTACCAACAACATTTGATGAATTGAGATTGGCATTCTTTTCTTTCTCCTTGTCTCTAGTCTTCTTCTTGTCTTTCTTACCTATCAAGAAATTCCTAAGCCATTTTCCTGTCTTCCCCATCTTTCAAATCTCTATACTTCCTTCAATCATATGTCGCAAAAGCTGAAACAAGAACACCATAGACTATCCATTTATGTATTGGATCTCTCACTTTCCTGACAATGGCAATAATTTGACCTGTAGAATAATATAATATTTCTATCCATTCTATACTGCTAAGTCTTACAAAGGTCTTTCTTTCCCTCTTTCCTGATACAACCACAAACGGGACATCTTATTTTATTTTGGTCTTTGATTTGACCGCCTCACATCTCTCTCTCTCTCTCTCTCTCTCATAATAAAACTAGTAGAGAATTATCCGTCCAAAGCATCACATATTCTCATTACAGAAAAATTATTTAGTCATTTCTGTCTTATATTAAAGTAAAGTGTGTGTACATAAGTATGGTAATACAATAATATGTAAATACATACGTGGTGTTGGTAAATGCTGGATGGGTTTGGATCAGAAAGCATGTGAAAATGGATCAAGAACATGCAGAGTCCGTGTAAAATACTCATTTATAGTTTAGGGGATAAGTCCACTTGTTGATCTATTATGGGGGTCAGGAAATTAAAAATAAGTTGTAGGAAAGTAGCCCACCAAAAAGACGGGTATGAGAGAGAGAGATTATTACATCAATGAAGCAGCTGCCAACAGGGTATGCACATGCTTATCCCCATCCATATGAGGGAGAGGAGATATATAATAGTTGGTCTTCGTTCATTGAGTTTGAGTCTTAACCTTTATTCTCATCAAAAGTTTAAAAAAGAAAAAGAGAATAATAATTTTATTTTTAGATACTAAGACCATCTCAGAAGTCATCTTACGTTATGCTTCTTATTATGTGAGCAAGAGATTTTGCTAAAAGGGATAATTATCAATTAATGACATCATAATAATTGAATAGAAATGAATTGTTTTCATTTGTCTATTTTTTTTTTAATTTTTATGATATGTATGAAAGTTTTGAACTTTTGACAACGAATCATGATTGTTTAACTAAAATAGTGAGCCTCATGTCAAAATTTTATATCTTATTATTTTTGTTAGGCATTCCATATGATATATAATACTTGACATCTTTTTTCTCCTAAACAATCATTTTTTACAACATGGAGATGGTTAATTTCAAGACATGAATAATTGTTTTATAATACAATAGGTTGTGTTTAAATCCTTTTCTTAGTATATTGATAAAAAAATTTCAAGATATAGCTAGAGACTTATGTCTAAACTTAAACTTCTTATAAGATGTATGAAGCGCTATTCTTTAGTAAAATAAAATTCTAAGAAAATATAAATTACTTTTTAAATTTTGACATTGACATAGATATATCTCTTAAACTTTTAAATGTTAGTTTGTCCTAAGGGAAAAAAAATTGTAAATGTTACAAATATATTCCTCAACTTTGATTAATTGATAATAACCCCCAAGGGGAAAAAAAAAACCTAAGTTTGCTCTTAGTATAACAGCATTTCTTAAACTTGTCAAAGTGTATCTTATACTCTTTAGACTATAATCTAAATGTACTTCCTTTAAATTAAAAATGCACAGATCCTTCATGTTGCCAACTTAGTAAATTTAGGAGGAAATTCATAATATTTAAGAAATTAAAAAATATATCCGCACAAAGCAAAAGTTTAAGGGTAACGTACCATTTCCCCTCAAATTTAAGAGGTGCAGCATAAAATTAGAACGTAAGTACGTTCTAAAATGCAAACCAAGGTAAATGAAAATCAAACATAGGAGGCATATAGGCCAAAAAAGATATAGACAATGGAAGATTTATCATTTATGACATTAAACTCTGTAGAGGCAACCGGTGGCGAAAGGAGACTGGCTCCCAACCCCCAGTGCAAGTACGCTGTTGTCTTACACAGCAATTAACTACAAGGAAGACCGAAATCTACCTATATATAATTAACTATCAATAGAAAACGTTGGTTCAAATTCGATTTGTTTTGCATTTTTTTTTTCAAAATTTCATATTATTGTTTGGTCTGGTAAAACGCAAAAAAAAAAAGAAATAAAGAAAGAAGAAAAGAAAAGAAACAAACGGATAAATATCTTTTCTTCCTAAGTTAACCTAAACTAAGTAATTTGGGTTTTGAAAATGGATCACTATATTTTTATCAAGTCAATTTCAATTCATTTTTACATTAGTAGTTGAGTCGTCTAAAATCTTGAGATGTCTTGTAATATTATTCTGACATTATGTGTTTTATCATAATTTCAACAATTGGCCCTATAAAAAATGAACACTTAACGGATAAATGCAGTTTTAATGCAAGATTTGATGCATATTCAATTTCATATCTTTTTTTTTTAAATTAATATGAATTTAATTTGATGATAACCCAATCCACAAACATGTATACCATAACCTAATTATTTTATTAATTCTTATCGGGATTCATGTACAACCTTATTTGATGCATCGCATATCGATCCAAGAAGAGGATCCCGTAATCTGAATACTCCATGTCCTGAGCCTGGGGACATTGGACGTGGAAGGCGATGAAGACAACAACAATGGAAGAAGTGTTACAGGACAAACATTTAATGATAATCACTACCTGATTTAATTTGGCCTAAAAAATGCATGGTAAAGAGGAAAAAGGACCACCATAGGACTCCAGGTACACGAAGGTATGGTTGGGGCTTTATTTGACATTAGTTTTCATCGAAGAAAAGGCATTGGTTTGAGACAGAGTGTGGGGGACCATGTTTCGTGAGTTTAACATAGGATTTGTACCTAGCTGTCAAAGTCCCCCTGGCTTTACGAAAGTGAAAGCACCGTCTGATCTAAGATTCTTGTTCGCAGTCCTACGAGAAATCAAATGAAGAAACAAAGGGAAGACATTTCACGTTGCACATAGGATTCACGTTCAGGTCCCCGGTTGATGTTGTCAAATCTTCAACTTTTTAGCACTGTTAATACGGCAAGCCAGTCAAGTCAGTGATAAGTTACTCGAATTTGACTCGTTTCAAACTTTATTTGACTTGAACTCAATTAGTAAATAAATTGAGCTAAATCTTAAATTTTAGGTTTGGTAAAAGTTTGGCTTTGGCTCAAACTTAATAATTTTTAAATGAGTTAGATGAAGCCTTCAACAAACTTTGTGCGACTTAGCTCATTTTTAACCCTAACTTTAATTATAAAATTTAACGCATATATATATATATATATAATTGATTAACAATGGGGTGGTTGGGAGAAACCAGATCACTTTAAAATTGTTGAACCAATGATGTATAAATTTGAAAATGTTAATGATTTCTAAGTATGTAAGCAACATTGGGAGAAAAAAAAAAAAAAAGAAAAAAAGTCTACATTTTGTGTTTGCTAACTAATTCTTTAAAAGAAAGTTCATCTAACAAGTGCAATTTTAATCCAAGATCTTATAATTTAATATAATGACGTCTTCTTTAATTTTTCATGTAAGAAGTTCTAGGTTCAAATTTCCTCTTCCCCTGTATTGGCTATCAAAAAAAAAAAGATACATCATTATGCATCATCACAATCTCCTCTCAAATGAAAGGAAACAAAAAAATAAAAATAAAAAATAAACCAAGCTTTTTTTGTGTACTTCTCAGAACACAAAAATCCAACTTTAATGAATAAAACAAGTGTAGTGGCCTAAACTTGAGACATGTTCTAAATCATTTCTCTCTTGTACAACTTAGCTTTTTATCTTTTAAATTAGAGTTGTGAAAAAAACCAAACAAATCGCATATCTAGTAGGATGGAACTGACCTAATTGAAATTACGATTTTTTCCAAAATGATGTGGTTTGAAATCTAATTCAATGAAGGGTATTTGGTTTACGGTTCTATTCTCGACCTTGAATTAAACCATATAACTTGAACCGAACCATTTTACATAATGAAAAAGGAAAAACATTTTTCTTTTAACTATTGATTTAGATATATATATATGTGTGTGTGTATTAATCATCAATTGTTCATTGTCCATTTGGACAATAAATATGTCATCTTGGATTACATTTCTAGGAAAATAAGAAAAAAATTTATTTGTATGTTGGCTGATGATAAGGTTAAGATCGAAGTTAGTCGGTAGGATTCTACTGGTAGTTTTATTATTTACCAACTCAAAGCATAACAAGAACTTTGCCTTTTAGTTCTCTCTCTCTCTCTCTCGTTTTTTTTTTTTTTTCATTTCGCAATTGATATAGGACTTTATTTAAGGAATATGTGATTTGGGTGTAAGTATACTTGACTTCTTGTTCATGTCTACTACTACAACTTAATCAAATGAAAAAACAATCGGAAATTATTCAGGCTTAATTTTGTTGTTCGATATCTAATAGAATTTTTTTTCCCAACTCGATGTCTAATAGATTTTATATTTATATTCCACATGATATTAATGATTATAGTTGACAAAATTGGATGTAAATGATTATTTAGGTAGGTAATTAATTTTGAATAATACTATTTATATTTCCATTAATTAGAAGAAATATGTATTTGACATTTCTTGATAGAATTTTTTTAAGAATAAAAAAATAGTTCGGACCGTGAACCAAACCAAATCAAACCTCGTTTTTTTTTTTAAATACAAACCAAATCGTATAGTTAGGTTTGAAAAAAAAAAAAAAAAGAAAAAAGAAAACCATATTTCAGTTTGATGGTAAATTAGACTAAATTACTATTATGCTTACCCCTACTTTCAATGCACACTATTAAGTGCCAAAGTTAATCAAACTACCCATAAATTCCATTAAAGCATTATAAAGCTAATTAATAAAATAAGTAAAATGTTGGTCATAATTGAGCAATGGAAAGAGAAGGGGCGAATCGATTCCTATTAAGATTTTCTAAACATTAAACCTATTAAAACAATATTTCTTGAAATTGATGCCCCCATTAAGATTACTTAGTTTAATGATATGATAATAATATCTAGCAAATGTAAACAATAAATAAAGTAAAAGTGCAAGAAAGTAGATGGGGATTGAGGTTCATAGAGGGGATTGAGGTTCATAGAGGTTCCTCTTTATTATGAGTTAATCATTTCTTCCAATTTCACTACTAGGGACTTAGTCTTCCACACCGGTTCATTTTACTAATCCAATAATAAAAATATGAGAGATTAAACCAATCTAGATCAAATTCTATCTTGTCATCGTACAAGAAATCAAGGGTTTGCCTGATATTGGCTCTGTATCGATTCAATATCGATTTGTTTTGGTCAATTTATGAGTTAAATTATCAATTTTTTATAGGTATCAATCTGTATCGGCTTAGTATCGGTTTAGCATCAAAACGATACAAAAACGGCAAACCAAACAAGCCCCAAATTTCATTCCTGATTAGACCAACAATGTCCCCATAAATATTGACACATCTAAAAACCACATTCAACTTAAGAAATGTTTTCTTGACACAATCAATTAGGCTCAAATCTAGTTTCAAGTAACAACTTCCCTTAGCAAGTCTTTCCAAAATAAAAGAAAATTAGTCAAATAATTAACAAATGACATATTGCATAGATGATAAAAAAAACAAATATCCAAGACTCTACACTTTTGTAGGTGCATCAAGCTGGTGCAGCCTAAAATCAGACGTCAAACAAAGTAAAGCAAACAAACCCAAATCTCATTTTAATTAAACAATCACAATGTGTCGTCAAACTGTGGTTCCACATGAGTTTTGATTCCATTGATGAGATCAAATGTTGTTAATACCTGTTTCCATTGACCTGCAAAACCAAATGCAACAATTTTGATTTATGATGGGCTAATATGACATCTTTAATGCTGGAAAAAGCCATGCTTCATTTGAAAATTCAATTGTTCAATTCACTTTAGCTTCTATAAAATTTCAAATTGGTTTCTTGTAGTACTTACATCATATGTAGCTACAGATTTGCAATAGGTATGTGTAGTAAGCACAGTGCTGGTTGATCCACATTCACTATCCTTAAACGACATGTTTGATTTATCTAGCTTGATTGGCCAAGGATACTGGTAATTCTGAGCAGTTGCTCCCACATGTGAAGATGACCTCTGCATCCGCACTGCTCTAGGGACATTTCTTCCCTCCACGGATGCCCTCCGCCTGCTGGGTTGCCTCTCGAAATATTCTGCTGGCCTCTGCTTTGGAGCACTCTGTGAGCGGGCTTTAGCCCTTGATGATTCCGTATTTGCCATGTAATTCGGGTACAATGGATAGTCATAAGAAAAAGATTCTTCATACTCGGGCCGAGGTAGAGAGAGAGGTATTCTTGCAAGGTCAGGTTTTGACACAGCATAGTATTGTGGGTTGCTTTGTGTGGTGCCAAAGGTATAATCCTCAAAATGGCCACTGCAGGTTCTGGGGCTCATTTCTGTGAGAGCTGATGGAGCTGGAGATGCCTGGTTGTTGTCTTGCTTGGAGAATGCCCGATGCGCGCTGTAATATGTTGAGAATCTAGGATCTATTAGTTCGGGCTGGGGATGATTGGAATAGCTATTCCTGCTCTTTATAGGTGGCTTTGATTCACCATGATCCATTTCCACAATCTTAATGTTCTCCTCCATTCCTCTATCATTTTCCTAGAGCCAAAAATAGCAAAACTTGCAATTCAATGCCGGAAATTCATTAAAGTTCGAGTTAAGAATTCAGACTCGTCAATGTTACTGTGATTTGCACACTGGAAACATTATGGTCTAGTATTTTTATACGTAGAAGTGGATCTTACATGAAAGCTATTTCGGATCCGGTTATCTTGAGTTGATTTCCTGTGGGTTGATAATCTAGGATTAGTAGGCTTTGAGTCGTCTGTCGTCCGAAGACGTTGCGCCCGAGCTCTAGCTTGAACTGTGACCAATGCCTGCATGCATCTCAGTGTAGCAGTTGCCTGTTTTCTCGCTAGATGACCTCTTACCAGTGCTTGCAGCTTCACTAGTCCTTTCAATGCACGCAATGCTTTTCCAGCCTGTCGGGTGATGGAATAGTAGAAACACTTAGGAAAATGAAGCCCTTATGTGTAAAATCAAAAGTTATAAAATAACATTAACCAATGTGGAAAAAGGTTAATAAATGCGAATCAATATTTTGTCTTCACTACAGACAAAAGGAACAACTGTACTGTCGCTATCCATCGTCTAGGACTAGCATATACCAAGTAAGACCGGAAGATGGATTGGATTTTAATCGCTGCAGCCTCTTCCTTGGGGTTAGCCCTGCCTGGGGTGGCCGAAGTCAACCGGATCACGGCTACTGCAGCCTGTGCAGCTGCAACAGCCGCATCAGCAGCAGTTGCGGTGGCAGCAGCCATAGCCATAGCATGTTTCTTCTGCTCATTGTCAGCATGCAAAGAGGCTGCCCGAAAAGCTGAGGCAGAAGTCACACTTGGCTCTGGAGAAACAAACTCTTTTGGGGTAGCCGTAGCGGCTGGTGACCTTCTGAAGCTCCACCTCCTCTTCTCTTTGGGCGTTGTCGGTGGCATCAAAATCGGGGTGGTAGGATTATCATTACCAGCAACATTTGATGAATTGAGATGGACATTCTTTTCTTTCTCCTTGTCTTTAGTCTTCTCCCTGTCTTTCTTACCCATCAAGAAATTCCTAAGCCATTTTCCTGTCTTCCCCATCTTTCAAATCTCTATGATTCCTTCAATCATATGTCACAAAACTGAAACAAGACACTACACACTGCCCACTTCTGCGTTGGATCTCTCACTTTCCTAGCTGTAGCTATAATTTGACCTATAGAATGATATAAAATTTCTATCTATTCCATACTGCCTAAGTCTCACAAAGGTCTTGCTTTCTCTCTTTCCTGATACAACCACGAACGGTACATCTGATCTTATTTGGTCTTTGATTTGACAGCCTCACATCTCTCTCTCTCTCTCTCATAACAACAATAATCAGAGAATTATTTGTCCGAAGCATCACATTATAGAAAAATATTTTGTCTTGTCGTAAGGGATTATGAGAAAGAGATAGGAAGCTACATTGACGATACTAGGACTGTGTGGCAGATCTTGCAAGATCATTGTTTAGAGACTATTTGGCTATTTGTTTTCATCGTGGCAAAATTATATGTAGCCTTTTCGGTGTGTACAGAACCGCAAAGCTACCCCACCTATTTATGATTTTTATTTAATCTATTTTTTAAAAATTTTAATGAATTTCATTCAATAAAAAAAATCACACCAATTACAAATATAATACGAATAGGAGGTAAATTATTGAGATACGAATACCAATCAAATAAATAATAATTTATTTATCAATAAATATATTTGTTTTTCTGTCTCTATATATTTCTTGAAAAATAATATGATTCAAATATATGTTAAACCTATCAACGGAACATCGTAAGAGAGCAAATCTGTTATCAAACATATTTATGGATGTAACAAAGTGTAATCATATTTAAGAATTATAAAGTAAAATGACTAAAATCATACTTCTAAGGTACATTCGGTAAATACGTTGCAATTTTGTCACAAAATTGTCATCGGAAAAAGTTTAGTCATTTCTGTCTTATATTAAAATAAAGTGAGTGTACATAAGTATGGTAATATAATAATATGTATAAATAGTACGCGCTGTTGGTAACTGTTAGATCAGAAAGCATGTGAAAATGGGTCAAGAGCATGCATGGTCCGTGTAAAATACTCATTTATAGTTTAGGGGACAAGTCCACCTGTTGATTTATTATGGGGGTCATGAAATTTAATTAAAAAAAAAATTGTAAGAAGTGGATATATAATATATCAATGGAGCAGCTGCCAACGGGGTATGCACATGCTTATACCAATCCATATGCAGTAGATATATAATATATAATACTTGGTCTTTATTCATTGAGTTTGAGTCTTCTTAACCTTTATTCTCATCAGAAGTTTAAAAAAGAAAAAGAGAATAATAAGTTTGATTTTTAGATACTAAGACCATCTCAGAAGTCATCTTGCATTGCATCTTTGTAGACATTGAAAGAGAGAATTTTAAATTTGCTTCTTATGATGTGTTTTTATTGTTCCTAGCTTTTTATGTGAGCAAGAGATCTTGTAAAAAGAGATAACTATTGATTAAATACATCATATAATTGAATAGAAATGGGTTGTTTTAATTTATTTGGATAACTTTTATAATTTATATGAAAGTTTTGTACTTTGGATAATCAATTATCATAGTTTAACTAAAATAGTGAACAACATGTTAAAATCTTATATCTTATTATTTACTTTAAGCATTCTATATGATATATAATACTTAACGTGGTTTTTTCCTTGTAACGATCATTTTTTTATGACATAGAGGTGGTTAATTTCAAGATATGAACGATTGTTTTTTAATACAATAAGTGGTGTTTAAATCATTTCTTGTATTGATAAAAAATTTCAAGACACAGCTATAGACTTGCCAAACCTAAATTTCTCATAAATTGCATGAAGCACTATCTTTGTTAAAATAAAATTTAAGAAAATATAAATTATTTGTTAAATTTTGACATTTATCTCTTAAACTTCTAAATGTTAAGACTATATTCCGCAACTTTGATAAACTGTTAATAATCTACAGGTAAAAAAAAAAAAAAAACCCTCAAATTTTGATTTTAGTATAAAAACATTTGTCATACTTATCAAAGTGTATTTTAACACATCCTTTACACTTTAATCTAAATGTACTTTTAAATTAGACAGAGTAAAGTTCGTTCTTCGTGTTGCTAATTTAGTAAAATTTAGGAGGAGTATTTACAATATTTAAGAATTTAAGAAAATATGTCCACACAAACTAAAAGTTTAAGGGTGATGTACCATTTTCCCTCAAATTTAAAAGGTGGAGCACAAAATTAGAACTTAAGTGCGTTCTAAAATGCAAACCACGGTAAATAAAAATCAAACCAACGAGGCATATGGACCAAAAAAAGGGAGAGATGATGGAAAATTTATGACATTAAAGTCGGTGGAGGTAGCCGGTGCCGGCAAGCGTAAATGATTTCGCGAAAGCAGAATACTCCAGTGCAAGTGGAGGTAGCCGGTGACGGCGAGCGTAAATGATTTCGCGAAAGCAGAATACTCCAGTGCAAGTACGCTGCTGTCTTACACGGCATTTAACTCCAAGGAAGACCGAAATCTACCGGCATAAACATATAATTAACTATCTGGAGAAAACGTTAACGTTGGCTCAGAAACAAAACTTTTTTCCCCCAAAATAAAATATCTATTTGGTTTTGGTAAAAGAAAAAAAAAATTAATGTTGTGAACTTTGAAAAAACTATATAATTAGATAGATAAAATTTAAAACTAATGAATTTAGTATTAAATTTTGAAATTGATTGATTTAGTATTTTAAAAAAATTTTTGCCTACCTTAATAGTGCATCCATGGTATTGGTTAGTGACTTAGCATATACAAAAAATAATTTTAAGTATTAAATTGATCAATTTCAAAGTTTAGGTATTAGTTATATATTTTGCTAAAATGTATATACTATTCGTGATATTTATAAAAAAAAAATCTTTTTCTATCAAAATCCAGTTAATAACTAAAATAAATATAGTATGTAATATACTAATACAAATAAATATCTTTTTTATTAGAATTTGTATTGTCCATTCCACTAACCATTAGTTAATCATTGAAATAAATATAATAAGTAATATATTAATACTTCAGTAATGCGATCACAATTGAGTATAAATATAAACTATTAAATAATTGATGGAACCAATCTGCTAAAAAAATGATAATAGTAGAGAAATTTCCCCTTTTCTATCTGATTTAACCTAAACTAAGTAGATATGCGTTTTGGAAATGAATTGGGTAAATTACACCAGTGGATCACAAGGTTTGGGAGTAAGTTCATTTTAGATTACAACTTTTGGAACAGTTATTTTGGATCACAACGTTTGGAAAAGTGATTCAGTTTAGATCACTATAGACAAGTGTCACCTTCTCTTGTTGACAAGTGTCACCTTTCTTCTATTGACACGTGTCCACAGTAACTGGATTAAATCATTTTTCCAAACATTGTGACAAAAAATAAACTTTTTCAAACATTGTGACAAAAAATGAACTTACCCCTAATGTTATGACTCACTGGTGTAATTAATCCGAAATGAATTATTATATATTTACCATATCTATTTCAATCCATTTTCAGATCAATAGTTAAATTATTTAAATTCTTGAGTATCATAATTTCAACAATTACTTGTATGTGACAACTTATGAAGAGCAAAATGGATAGAAATTGAGAAAATCGAAACTAAGAGATCTAAATTCCTTCTTTTTTTCTCTTTTCGCACACATATTGTCTAAAGCTAACCAACAATATTTGGAGCGACACATTAAAATGAATAATGGCCCGATATATTATTATTATCGAGTCACGAATAAATGTAGTTTTAATGCAAAATTTGTCCTATATTGAATTTCATCTATTTTATTTGTTGCATCGCATATGGATCCAAGAAGAGGGTCCCGTAATCTGGATACTTCATGTCCTGAGCCTGGGAACATCGGACGTGGAAAGCGATGAAAACAACAAGAATGGAAGAAGTGTTACAGGACAAACATTTAATGTTAATCGCTACCTGATTTAATTTGGCCTAGAAAATGCATAGTAAAGCAGGAGGGAGGAGGAAGGACCACCATAGGACTCCAGTCTCCAGGTACACGAAGGTATGGTTGGTGCTTTTATTTGACATTAGTTCTCATCGAAGAAATGGCATCGGTTTGAGACGAAGTGTGGGGGACCATGATTCGTAAGTTCAACACACGTTTTGTACCTAGCTATCAAAGTCTCCTCTAGCTTTACCAAAATGAAAGCACCGTCTGATCAAAGATTCTTTGTTCGCGGTCCAAGCGGAGAAATCAAATGGAGAAACAAAAGGAAGACACATTTCACGTTCGTACGTAAGATCATGTGTGTTGCCGTCACAAAATCGACCGTGTCTTTCACGTTCCATTTCCCGGTTGATGTTGTCTTCAACTTTGTAGATGTAGGACTATAATTATAAAAAGTTGAAGCATGGATGTAAAATTGATCAATAATTGGGTGCTTGAGAGAAACCAGATCAGTTCAAAACCATTGAATCAATGATGTATAAATTGGATAATGTCAATGATGTCTAAGCATGTAAGCAACACTGGAAAAACTAAAAGAAAAGTCCCATTTTGTGTTTGTTACTAATACTTTAGAAGAAAGTTCCTTCAAATGTGAATGTGCAAATGGTATATGATATGGGTATTCTAAGAGAGAAAATAACTTTTATATCACATTTGGTATGCAAAAGAATAAAATGATATGGAATGAGAAAAAATTCTTAGTTCATCGTTATGATGACCCATTACTATCGATAATTAAGTATTTAATGAAAGCCACAACTAAACTTTATTTTCTTTTTGGTTTTTTTTTTGGGGCCATTAACTCCGTTATCTATGGAAAAAGGGCAAGTGAAACTAACCTATTGAATATCATTGTCCAATTAAATCAAATAGAATAATGTTACAGGAAATTTAATGTCAGAAGTCAACTCCACTCTTCTCTCAATATTTGTAGAAAGGAATTCAATTTCCTACATGGGAAAAAAAAATCAAGCGACCAAATTAAATATATTACATTACCAATAAGAAAATTATTTTTAATATCCAGTTTTAATATATTTGAAGAATACTTTTTTTTCCTTATGAATGTTAAAATAATTATGTATCAAATTGAAGAAAAACTATCATATAATATTTTTTTATTCTGACTTCGGAAAAAAAGTAAGTTATTAATATATCAAATGAAAGTATTCAATTCCAAATCAAATTATAGAACTATCCAAAACTTGTGGAAAAAAAAATAATTGGCATATTAATGGTCAACGTTCAAGAATTTCTTTTAAAATTTATCATGTCATCAAGTGTCAACAAAACAAAGATGAACTAGGCGCTTTAACATTCAACATTGAATAAGATTTTTTTTTAAGATACATTTTAATTACATATTTCATCTTTTTCTAGAAAAAAAATCAAAATACATAATTTATCAACATTGAGTTAGATTACATATTTTGATAAGACTCATGAAGAGCTAAATGAATTAGCTCACCTAAAGTGTATCGTTATTATCAAATTAAATTTGGATAAGAAAACTATTTGGTGGATTTTAATTAAGTACACTAATATCAACAGATATGAATAAAACTAAGTTAAAGAAGGTACTTTAACACTCAACATTTAAGAATAATTTAAAAAAAAATTATCACCTATAATATTATCATCAAATGTCAATAAAATAAAGATGAACAAGCCACATTAACATTTAACATTAAAGAATAATTTTTCTAAATTATCTCTTAATTACATATTTGATCATTTACACAAAAAATATTGAACTATATAATTTATCAACTTTAAGTTAAATTACATAATTTTGTAAGACTCGTAAAGAAATAAATTAATTAGCATATCTCACTTAAGTATACAATTATATCAAATGTGAATAAGATAAAGATGAATAAACATTTTAGTTTAACTAACATATCTCATTAAAGTGCATAAATTTTAACAAAATGTGTAAATGTTTAGAAAAAAAAAATTATTTGCAAATATATTTGAAAATTAAGCAAGCAAATTAGAGAATTGAGCCTTCATACAATCGATTGAGTCAGGTTATGATGAAAATGGTGTCTTCTTATAAAACAAGTATTTTGCTGAGGAGTAGAGCCTTGATTTGTGAAATAGGTCACACACTAAGGGATTGAGTGTAGTTATAGTTATAATGGTGCTAATGTGATGAAAAGAACCTTGTAAAGATTAATTTAGTCATATTATAGTGAAATCAATCTTACAATGAAGAACCGGATCCATTTATGGTAATAAGTTGCTTGTGAGGTGAAATGAGTCTTACAATAAGCAATTGACACATGCTTGGTGAATACGACACATGTTTAGTAAAATGAGAACTATAGTAAGGATTTCCCTATTATGGCGAAAATGTTAACTATGCGATAGAATGAGCTTTGCGACAAGGAATTGAGCCTTGCTATGGTGAAATGAACCATGCAAAGAGGAATTGAGCTCTATGTTGGTAAAAATAGTGGTTGTATGGTAAACATGCCTTGGTACAAGGAATTGAGCCATGACATGGGGAAATGAGCATTATAATAAGTAATTTCACACTGTTATGGTAAGAGTTATTTGGTGAAATTAGCATTAGGTAGAGGAATTGAGTCTTATAATGATGGAAATGGTGTAAGTGATCAAATATGCATCACAAAATAGAATTGAAGCACAATGGGGTGATAGTAGATCTTATATGGTGAAATAAGTCCTATGCCGAGAAATTAAACCCTATAATCGTGAAATAAGTCTTATGCTAATGAATTGAGCAATATCATGCCAATTATAGTTTACACCAATACATGAGCAATGTAACGTTAACTTCAGTCCTTAATATGAAGAAAATAAAGTTCGTATGGTGAAATAGCCCTTACGCCGATGAATTAGGACTTGTTATATGAAGCGAGAAACTTACCACTACTGTAGTGAAAAGGTCCTTTAAACAAAAATTCCCTAACTATGTTGAAATGACCCTAGAACAAGGAAATGACCATATTATGATGAAATGACCTTAATTGTGTTGAAAAGGCTCTTGGAACAAGGGAACAATGCTATGATGAAAATGGCTTTTGAAACGAGGAATTCGCGGTGAAATAGTCCCTAGGAGGAATTACCCCATACTGTGGTGAAAAGACCCTTAAAAGGACGAATTAACCCTTAAAGTGGTGAATTTGTCTCTGAAATGAGAAATTCTTCCTAACTATTGTGATATGGCCTCAAGAACATGGAATTAAGACCTCTAGAATGTGGAATTAAGTCATACCATGTTGAAATGGCTTCAAATGAGGAATCCTCTTACTGTGGGTGAAATGGACCCCTAGAATGAAGAATCTTCCCCCTCTTTGCCGAAATGGCCCCTATAAAAATGACTTCCCCCCTACTATAGTGGAATAGCCCTTAAAATCAGGAATCCTACAAACTTTGGCGAAATGGCCCCTAGAATGAGGAAACTCCCCTATTATGGCTGAAATGGCCCCAACAATGAGGAATCCCTCCTTGTTTAATGAAATGGTCATCGAAACAAGGAATTCCCTTATATTATGGTGAAAAGGCCCTACATCGAGAAATTCCTATTTACAATGGTGAAATGCCTTTATAATGAGAAACTCCCTACCGCTACAATGAAAAGGCCCAATAAATGAGGAATTCCCGCCTACTGTGGTAGAAAGGCACATGCAATGAAGAATCCCCTCTTACAATAGTAAAAAGCCCTAGAATGAGAAATTCCTCTCTACTATGGTGACAATGCCCCTAGAATGAGGAATTCCCCCTACTTTTGTGAACTACCGTTGGATCGAGGAATCAGTCCCTGTTATGGTAAAATACTCCCTAGAACGAGAAATTTATCCTAATATAGTGAAATGACACTTGAAACAAGGAATTCCCTTATGCTGTGGTAAAATGCCTCTTAGAATGAGGAATTCACCCTTAATATGATGAAATGGCTCCTATAACGAAAAATTACTCCTTATTATGGTGAAATGACCCCTGGAACGAGGAATTAGCCTCCTACGTGGTAAAGCCCCCCCCTTGGAATGAGAAATTCACTCTTAACGTAGTGAAATGGCCCCTTCAAAGAGGAACCCCCCTATTATGATGAAATGGCTCCTACCATGAGGAGTTCCTCCCTAAAGTGGTTAAATGCCCCCTAAAACAAGGAATTAACCCTTATTATGGTAAAATACCCTATGGAACGAGGAATTCACCTTTATAGTAGTGAAATGACCCCTTAGAAAGAGGAAATCCCCCTTAATATAGTGAAAAAGCCCCGTGGAATAAGGAAGTCACCCCTACCATGTTGAAAAGGCCATTAGAATGAGGAATTCGCCCTTATTGTGGTTAAATGACCAATAGCATGACGAATCCACTCCTACTATAGTGAAATAGCCCCAGAATGAGGAATTCCAGTGAAATTTCCCTCGAAACAAAGTATTCCCCCTATTATGGAAAACGAGTTCTTATAACGAGGAAACAACTCTGTGGTAAAAATGTTCCTATAACGAGGAATTTTTCCCTACTATGGCGAAATGACCCGAGTAACAAGGAATTCATTGTTACCGTGATGAAATGGCTGCTAGCAAAATGAACACTCCCCTATTGCATGAAATAGCCCTTGTAATGAGGATTTCTCCCCTCTTAGGGTGAAATATCTCCAGCAACAAGGAATTCCCTCCTTTATGGTAATATGGCCTTTAGAATGAAGATTTAACTCTTATTATGGTGAAATGGCCCTTAACACGAGAAATGCTCTCTTATTACAGTGAAATAACTCATAAAATGAGGAATTCCCCTCCATAATTATGGTGAAATGCCCCTCGCATGAGCCCTTACTATGGTGAAATGGTTTCCTATTATGGTGAAATAACCTCTGGACGAATAATTTTCCAAAATAACCCATGTAACAAGAAGTCTTTCCCACAGCCAAAAAAAAAAAAAAAAAAAAGGAGAGAGAGAGTTCACTTCTATTGTGATGAAAGGTCCTTGAAATGAGAAATTTCCTTCTAGTATAGTGAAATGACCCCTAGAATAATGAATTCCCCCAAAACGAGAAATTCTAATCTACTACGGTAAAATGACCATGGAATATGAAAATTATCCTATACAAATTGGACTTAGAAAATTCTATATATTACTAAACATAGGTTTTATATATCATATATAACATATAGGAACACATACAATTTTATATATTAGTATAACTTAAGAAATATATATATATATATATGTTCTATATAACATATAAGAACATTTTAAAATTTTATATACTGCTATAGTATTAAAGTGTACATATGTATACTATATAATATTTAAGATATATATACACATATGATATGTGTATTTTATATTATAAAACATGATTTGTGATATATAAATAAAAATATATGATACATAATATATTATATATATCTTATGAAACTTATAATAACATTTAGAAATTTTATATGTAAAAATCTAATATATTACTATAACATATAATAATATTCTATATAACATACATGAAAATTTAATAATTTTGTATATTGCTATAACTTAAACATATACAAATTTAATATATTACTATAACATTTTAAATATATATATATAATATATAATATAGCATATAAGATACGCACACAAACACACACACACACACACATAAGGCATGTTTTTTTATCGTATATGATGAATATATGATATACAATACAATTATATCATGTATAGCATATAAAATATACATCCTCTACAAATTTTATGTATAAAATTTTATATATTAATATAACATAATATATATACTTCCTATATAACATATATAGGAATATATACAAAATTTATATAATACTCTAATTTGTAAAAATATACATAATATATATCTTGTATAGCATATAAGAGCATTTATAAATTTTATATGTTGTTATAACATACATATTAAATACATATGTTAAATTATACAAATATATTCTATGTTACTATGACATTTAAATTGTATAGCATATATAACATATAAGATATATTTGAACAAATATGTTTTTTTCTTATGTTTTAAAATAACATATACAATATACATGAACACATATATTATATATAATATGTAAAGTATTACAAAAGCTAGGCCAATCCAAATGAATCAAGAATTGTTAGATTATTATAAAAAAGAAATTCAAGAATTATTAGACAAAAAATTAATCAGTAAATCAAAATCTCGTTGGTCATGCTCATCTTTTTATGTTCAAAATCAAACTGAATTAGGGAGAGGAGCCTCAAAGCTAGTAATTAATTATAAACGCTATATAAAATGGATAAGAGGTCCTATTCCAAATAAAAGAGGTTTGTTAAATAGATTATCTAGAGCTAAAATATTCTCAAAATTCGAGATATAGATAGATGAATTTGATAAATATAAAACTGCTTTTATGGTACTTTTTGGTCATTATGAATGGAATATTATACCTTTTGGTCTTAAAAATGTCCCCTCTGAATTTCAATAATTGAAAGACTACCTAAAAGCTACAACTAGTTTACCATAGTTGATGCAATAATTGAAAGATTACCTAAAAGCTACAACTAGTTTCAATTATTTTCTGCACACAAAGTTTTTTATCCATTTAAGTCTTCTTGTTCCTGACATAAAAGTACAGAAATCACCAAAAGCTAGAAGAAGTGAGTAATAGTTGACACCAATTTTATTCTTCTTGACTTAGAGAATAAAGAAACAATTACAATAATGATTGATAATTTTATAAGCAAAGTTTTGTTATATTATGTCAATGATATAATATTTGTCTATTAATTTGATTAAAGTAATTTTGTTTTAATTCTATTAATTTATATGTAAATAGCAATAGTTGGCGAGTAGCATACCTAGTTTAAGTTGTTCCTTGTGAATAATTTATCTCAAATTCTTTTTTTTTTTTTGTTTTACTCCTTTTAACCTTTTAAGTAAGTCTTTTTGACTATTAACATACAAAAATAAATACTCATTTTAACAATTATTTCTAAAATAATCTCAATTAGGTGAGTAAGCATGCATAGATCTTAACCAATTTAGCTAACTTCTAAAAATTGATAATAACAACCTATAGTAATGATCTCTTGCAACAAACTCTTCTATGTAAACTGCTTCTAATTCTAATTCTTCTTCTTCTATTAATTCATGTAAAGTTCTTAGATTAACCCTAATCTCATTTTCTAAACTTATTATATATCTTTCTACTTGATGTATTGAGTGTAATTGTAAATCCTCTTCAATTGTTTGAAAAAGGCAACTTATATGATTCATATAGAATAATACATATAAAGCGATGAAGAAGCAAAATGATAAGTAAAGATAACAATAGATTGGGACTTATCAAACAAACAAAGTAATAAAATTTGAAAACTTGAAAATTCATGATATAAATAAATTATATTGTGGTACATAGTTGATAACATAATTGTTAATAAGGCTAGAAAGTGAGATTTAATTGATATATAAATAAAGTTAGATTTAAATAATATACATATTGTTTAGATCATCTAGTTTTTTATATTATGAAGATACTATAAGAAGACAAAGAGATGTAAACACTATTTGTTAATCTTTTAGCAACATTTTATTCATATGTAGGGTAAAGATATTTTTCCATATCTATTTTTAGATGGTCTTTCTTAACGAGTAAATAAAAGATTTAATAAATTTAGATATAACACATATTCTCATGCAGCCATATAATCATAGTAATTGAACATTTGCAGGATAAATTGCGGGATAAATGGTTAAGTAAAGTTTTTGGAAGTACATGGGCATTGTACCCATTGTTTTTTAGTATGGACTCTTAAAATTTTGATTTTTGAATAATTTATTTCTCCTTTTTCATTTGATATTAAAATTGATAAAAATTTATTTATCAATCATTATTGTATTTGTTTCTTTATTCTTTAAGTCAAGAAGAATAAAATTGGTGTTAATTATTACTCACTTCTTCTAGCTTTTAGTGATTTCTATACTTTTATGTCAAGAACAAGAAGAGTTAAATGAATAAAAGACTCTGTGTGCAAAACATAATTGAAACTAGTTGTAGCTTTTAGGTAGTCTTTTAATTATTGCATCAACTATGTAACATTTGAGGACTTAGATTTCTTTTCACTTTTCAGTCAATATCCTAGTAGTAGAATGGCATCAGAGCCACTTTAAAGGGGGAGAAAGGGATATTAGTATTAATGGAAAATCAAAAAGTCATTTTCACCATTCTTATTATAGTTTCTAAAATTAAATTGGCCAAATAATATATGATGTTGGTACGACAGAACTGTTGTTCCGACAATAAGACCTAAGAGGTAGTCAGACCGTTGGTCAACAGGGTGTTCCCATTATATATTATTAACCAACTTAATTTAAGAGGTTATAATGAGTTCATTTAGAAGAAATTCTTCTTCTAATAGTATTAATAGCTCATTCTCAATAGATCCTAATCAAAATCAAGATACTCGTAATGAACATGAAGTAAGAATATCTCAAGTAGAACAACATCTAATCAATTGGTCAATTCCTAAAGAAAAGAATAAAGAAATATATAAAATAGGAAATTTTAGTTTAAAGCATGATTATGTGATCAAAACCTTATAAAAGACAATTTCTTTAACAAGAAAACATGAGGTTCTTAGACTACTCTTTCAATCTGCAATCATGAAACATAGAGAAGATGGATATAATTATCTTCACATAGGACTTGTTTAAATATCTATAAAACCTTTGAACAAAATAAAAGTAAATCAACCCATATTAGTTTAGCTTAGAGATGCTAGAAATATAGACTTTCATGAAACTACTTTATCCTTGTTTTAAGCTAAACTGTATAAAGGACCGTAGTACACCAAGTGCTATCCCAATTTTACTATTAGGTTAGATGATCCAAGACTTTTACAAAGTTTAGTTCTTATGTTCAACTTAAAGTACTAATTGGTTAGAAAGAACTAAAATAATAGCTTTAATATATAGAATATATTATAAGGTAATACAATCGAACATCTCTCATAAAGCAAAGAAAATATCACCAAAAGAGAAATTGTTCTCTTAGAAGCAAATACTAAGGAATATCTAGTTTATATTCTAAAGACTCTTAACTGGAATGAAATAACACTTCCAGAGAATGGTTTCTAAAAGAGGTCATTCCTCTAAGACTAAGTGTCTCTAACACTAGGCCTTCTTTAATCCAAAGAGTAGATAATGAAAGTTTAAGAATTTAATTCCTTAGAGTAGCTAATAGAAGACCTTCGGCTCCTTTTGTGCAGATTGCCTTTGTTTAATCACCAAATCCAAGTCCTTCTCCAAGCTTAGAAGAATGTTTAAATAGATTAAATAATTTAAGCAAATTTATAACCTATTAATGAAGAAAAATAATCTAATAAAGATTCTATAAGATTAAAAGGAGTACATTTTGCTCCAAAAATGCTTGAACCTGTTTATCATCATTCTAATTCTCCAACATACTTTCAAATAAATGAACTAAATATTATAAGTAGAGAAGAAACCTTTGAATTTGACAACAAAAATTTAAGAAAAACTTTTATTCTTTGGACAATGAAAGAAATAGAAAGTTTTATTTCAAGACTTATTCAAAAGAATAAACTTATTTAATAAGAGCATTATGGTAGCAAGATATAAAATATATGCTAAGAAGAAATGAACCCTTTTTTTCACATGGTTTTATGATAGTTTTTGTTTAGGTAAAATGTTTTTTATACAAACTTTAGATAAACCCATTAATATTTGGAATACTCTACAAGGGAGTTCAATACATGTCTAAGGTCCCTTGATGATGTTTTACCGATCGTATTAATTTCTAAAATTTGTAAACCCGATTAAATCTACGATCGAAGCTAGGCAAGCGCACCTATTCGATGTAGCATAGATTTTAGGGTATCGTCCTCAGGGATTTTGAAGAACAAGTACTAGTATTACCGGTTCTCTACTATTTAGCCTAAATTTTGGAGAGAAATCTACAATTAACTACTAAGCAGAAAATTAAACAAGCTCTAAGATCAACTAATGTTTGCTTTCAAAGATGAATTCAATCACAAGACATACTCTCCACCTTGATCCACCCTAACCTAAAGTTCTTATGATAAAAGATTGATTAATGAATCATCATGCTTTGTACTGTGGGATCTCAACAAGTAAATCAATTCCTCCTTCGAGTTAATCAATTCCTAACCCTAAATGAGATAGTAGAGACCTCTCCCTTACTAACATCACATAGGATTGCATTAAAGATCATGATCCTTTAACAAGAATTAAATTCTTTATAGCAGAAAATCGTAATTTCCCTACCTCTAGGTGAAATTAGCAATTCCTCTATTCATGAAGATCTATCTAATTGAATGAAACCTCTTTCAATCCAATAAGAATCAAGCATGCAATTAATTTGTGCACAATTCAATCACAAGGCTATTGTGAATCACATGAATAGATACAAAGGCATGAATATTCATCAATCAAAAGACAATTCAATTCGTATGGTTAGGGTTTCACAAGATGAAGAGTATAAGAATCTACTCCTCCATGAGATGCAAAATAAGAACAAAAGATCTAGAGGAAATAGAAAGAATCATGATAGAAAGAATAAACCCTAATTGATGTCTTGAGATCTTCAATGGATGCCCTAGCAAAATCCTTCGTAATTTCCTTCGTAATTTCTGTTTTAGAGCCTAAGAAAATGATCTAAAAATTATAAAATAAGAAAACATAGCTCTATTTATACTTTTGGAAAAATCCAGTTCATCCTCAGGTGTCATCCTGGCCAGGATCGGGGCAGGGATGAAGGCAAAAATAACTAAAACTTATTTTAAAAGCATTCTGATGTCTTCCTCGACTGTCAGCCCTGAGCGAGGATGAATAAAAGGCTGAAATCTTTTCTTCATGTATAGCTGCTGTTCGCATCCTTCGCGTCCTTCCTGGCTAAGGATGAAGGTAAGGATGAAGATTAAAATTCTCTTTTGCATTCTGACCTCTTCCTCCCAGTTCTTCCCTGCCAAGGATGAAAACATAAACTTCCTTCTTGAACAAAATTGATTCAAACTTGTTTAATTTGCTTTAATTTCCTTTGAACCATCATAAAAACTTCCAAATATGATCTTTAAGCCAAGAAATGAATTTTTCACAAAATTAATGTCCTTTTCTCCATGAAATCCCAAAAATTACATAACAAGAATGTTCAAATAGCTCCAAAATTAAGAATCTAAAGACACTTATCATCCCTATACAAAATAATTACTAATATACCGTTTGGATAAAATTAATTATCAATTTTCAGTTGCAAAATCGCGTTAAGAAACAGGATATGCAATTTTGTACAAAAATTACGTAAAAGAATCGTGATTTAATAATCGCGATATTAATCCGTACGTCAAATATATATCACGTTTTATAGTCGCGATATGCATGTGTATATCGTATTTTAAAGACGCGATATACGTGGATTTACTGTTCACTCATATATCATGTGATAAAAACGTAATTTTGGTGTGGTAAATTGGTAATTATTTTCATTTTGACCTTATTTAAGGAATTAATTTCAATTAGTATCCTAAACAAGAAATTAATTCCTCTACAAGGCCTATGATAGCCATAGATCCTCCATTACAAGACATTGAAATAAAGGTTTTAGACAAAACAATAAAGGCATCTCCTTTTAAATTAGCAAATGTTGAAATCTTAAAATAAATAGTGTAAGAGCTCAAAATAACTATACTAATGAAATGTTACATAAGATTAGTCAACAAACAAAGAAAATAGAAAACATGATGATAGAAAAAATAGAAAAGTCAACATAATCAACTAAGGAACAATCAAAGGAAGAAGATAATCTTTTTAAAGAAAAGATTAAAATGTTTTCAAAATCTGGTCAAACATCATCAGAACTAATTGAACCAATTTATCCTTTTAAACTTTTTTTTTTCAAAATTTTAAATTTAATAGAAAAGAAGAACTATTAGAGGAGGTATCTAAAAATCTAAACAAGTTCGAAGATTAAAAATCTATAAATACTTTAGATCAAGAAATAGAAGAGCTGGTTGGTCAATTCATAGAAAAGGTTAATATAAACAAAATAAAATATTATAAATCAAAAGGAAATGGATTTCAAAGTCTTAAAGGATGATATCTTCAACCATCACCCTTAGATACTATTTTTGAAGAAAAACCAAATGATATGCATGAATTTACAAGTACGGGAATTTATTAATGGAATATTGATGGCATGACAGAATATCAAATCTTAGAAGTATTAAATCAAATGGTAATTGCTTCAAATTCTTATAATCAAAATGTTAGTTAGTGGATTTATTGGAATGTAAAAAGGTTGGTAGGAAAATTATGTAATTGAAAACGAAAGAAATTATATTTTAACAGTTAAAATAAACATAAGAGAATGAGAAAGAGGACACAGATAAAGAGAAATTAAAGATGTTGTTCCAACATTATTATTTACAATAATGAAAAGTTTTATGGGAAATCTTAATCCGCATAGAGAAAAGAATGGAAAAATTCTTCAAAATCTAACTTGCCAACTCTTCAAGATTTTAGATGGTATAAAGATATATTTTTAGCAAAAAAAATTTATGTGAGAAGATAGTAACAAAGGATTTTGGAAAGATAGATTTATATATGGACTCCTTAAACTATTTGCTAATAAAGTAAGAGAAAGATTTGTAAAAGAACATGTTGTTCCAATAAAAAATGTAACATATGGAGAAATAATTATTGCGATAAATAGGGAAGGATTAAGTCTTTGTAATGATTTAAAATTAAAATCGAAACTTCAAAAGGAAAAGGATAAGATAAGACAAGACAAGAATTAGGAGATTTCTATTATCAATATGGATATGAAAAAAATACAAGCACTTTCATCAAAATATAAAAGGAGGAAAAAAGAAGAAATATTATAGAAACTATCAAAATTATAAGCAAGAATACTAACAATCAAATTATAAGAGGGAAAAAAATAAAAAACAAAAATATTACAAACCAAAGAAGAAATCTTTCAAAAAGGAAATAAAATGTTATAAATGTGGAGAAAAAGGTCATATAGCTCCAAAATGTTTAAAAAACAAAAGATAAATAATTAGAAATATTATAATAAATTAAAGAAGAATTACTCAAAATAGTAAGCACAAGTTCTTCTAGAAACAGTGAACATAATAGTGAAGAAGAATATGTTCAAAAAATAGAAACTGAATCAGAATGTTCAGAAGAAAATTCTGATTGTAATTGTTGTTCTGATGATATATGTACATGTCAATAGATTTGTATCATTACAAATGAAGAAAAATTTTTATTAGAAATGGTTGATCAAATATCTGATCAGCAAAATAAAGAGAATACGTGTTAAAAATAAGACAAATGCTACTTCAAAGGGAACCTGAAACAAATATTCCTTACAAAAAATATATAATCAGTTCTTAGAAGATGGGAAACCGATAATAATAAATCAACTTCATGAAGAAGTAAAAATTCTTAAAGAGGAATTCAAAGATTTAAAAGTAAAATATAACGTCTTAGAAGAACATTTTAAGAAAAATATTAGTGAGGAATCTACAAGTAAAATTATAAAGAACATAGTGATATATATCAATATAATTAGGAAAATTAATGTACAAAAATGGTATATAAAGGTTATTTTAATAATAAACAATGAAATATCAATGGAATTAACTACCTTATTAGATACAGAGTTAGATCAAAATTGTATTCAAGAAGGTCTAATTCCAACAAAATATTATGAAAAGACTACAAAAAAATTAGTATCTGCTAGTGGATTCAGATTAATTGTTAAATATAAACAAACAAATGCAAATATATCTCAAAATGGTATGAATTTTAAAACCTCTTTCATACTAGTTAAAGACATTAGCAATGCAGCTATTTTAGAAACCCCTTTTATTACTATGTTTTATCCATTTCAAATTAATAATCAAGGATTAGAGACAATGATCAAAGGAAAAAGAATATTTTTTAATTTTATCTCTCCAATAAAAGAAAAGGAAATTAATTCATTAAAGAAAAAGATGATCAACAAAATAAAACAATTAGAATTTCTAAAGGAAGAAATAGAAGATGAAAGATAAAAGAATTATTCAAAAACCAGGACAACAAGATGTAAAAACTAAAATAAAAGAAATACAAGAAAAATTTGAAAAAGAATTTATGCTGAAATACCAAACGCATTCTGGTCAAGAAAGAAAAATGTAGTAAAAGGAGAATATTACATATTTAATTTACCTTTTAAAAAAATTATATAAAACAAATTGAAAGAAAAAAATTATATGAATAGTGTTGCAATATTGCATGGGTGGTATGCGATATATGTTTTTCAGGTGAATCGCCTATAGATTATGTGATACACATAGTCTCATAGCCTGCATCCATTAGATTAGGTTTAGGTCTTAGTTTGTATAGGTCATCTTCTTCAACACCTTACGTACGAGTATGAGTACACCATGGAACATGAACAACGATGAAAGGGTTTCAGTGGTAGATCAGTTTGCAGAATGGTCGTTGGCTTAAGTTTGAATCACGATTGTGGTTGGATTACGACGAAGGTTCTACGATGATTAGGATGGATCTCCATTGTAGTTGGTTTGAGGTCTTGACCAGTGACATGGTTGGTTCTGGGTTCAAGTCTTCGCTCAACTCCGGTGATGGTGAAGGGTCGGTAGGTTTCAACAATATCGTGATAGGTTTGTCTTGGGAGATGGAAGGAATGAGGTTGAAGATGAAGGTCTTGCTCAGAGCTTGGTGTTTCTCATGGGAATTAGGTTTTGGTTTGAAGCGGTTGAAATTTTTTTAGAGAGAGAAGGGTTCTAGAGGGAGATAGCCGCTAAAAGAGTTGGTTAGAGAGAGATCGAATGATGATGAAAAAATTATAACAAGGGGTATCGCAGAAAGAAAGAGCGATACACTAACTTGTAAAATTTGGAACGCCTAGGTCGCTATACCGCTTATAGTATATGCGACACAAGTATAAATAAGCATATCTCGACTTCTGATTTTGTATTTTTTTTTATATAATTTTTATTTGTATATTTTTTTAAACAACACTAGAGATGTGTTTCACCCAAAATTACCATATATAGAAGGTTTTACTGAAGATAAAATTCCTACAAAAGCTAGGCCAATCCAAATGAATCAAGAATTGTTAGATTATTGTAAAAAAGAAATTCAAGAATCATTAGAAAAAATTAATCAAAAAATCAAAATCCCTTTGGTTATACTCAGCCTTTTATGTTCAAAATTTTGAAAGAGGAGCCCCAAGGCTAGTAATTAATTATAAAACCTTAAATTATGTATTAAAATGGATGAGATATCTTATTCCAAATAAAAGAGATTCGTTGACAAGATTATTTGGAACCAAAATATTCTCAAAATTCAATATGAAATTTGAATTTTGGGATAGATGAATCTGATAAATATAAAACTACTTTTATAATACCTTTTGGTCATTGTGAATGGAATGTTATGCCTTTTGGTTAGACATCGGCACGGTTGGTCGGTTCCGGACCCAAACCGGAACCGCCAGAGCCGGACGGTTCACGGTTCCACGGAACCTCGCGGTTTTCACGGTTCCGGTTCCGGTTCCACGTGAACCGTGAACCGTGTTTATTATTATTATTCTTCTTTCTTCTTTTTTTTTTTTTAAACAAACCGATACCAAAATCATTCCGTGTTCATATATGTGCGTTTTTTTTTTTTTTTGCAGGTCGGAACCGGTGGAACCGTCGGTTTGCGTGACGAACCGCTAAGACCCGCCGGTTTGGGCAGGTCCTTTGGCGGTTCCTAATCGTCCCCGATGGGACGATTCCAGGGTACGAAACCGCCGGGGACGGTTCGGGGCGGTTCGCGGTTCAAAACCGCCCCATGGTGATGTCTACTTTTGGTCTTAGAAATGCCCTGTTTGAATTTCAAAATATAATGAATGAAATATTCTCCCCTTATTCAAATTTTTCTATAGTATATATAGGTGATGTTTTAATTTTCTCAAATAAATTATATCAACATTTTAAACATTTAAATATATTTCTTAATATTATTAAAAGAAATGGTTTAGTTGTCTTAGCCAAAAAGATGAAATTGTTTCAAACAAAAATTAGATTTCTTGAACATGATATTAATCAGAGACTATAAAACCAATAGATTAATCTACAGAATTTGCTAACAAATTTCCAGATGAAATCAAAGATAAGAAACAATTACAAAGATTTTTAGGATGTTTGAATTATGTGTCTAAATTTATTCCAAATATAAGAATAAAATGTAAACCTTTGTTTCAAAGACTCAAGGAAAATCCTCCAACTTAGAATCAAGATATGACATAAGTTATTCAAGATATTAAAGAGGAAATAAAAAATTTTCCTTGTTTAGGAATCCTTAATCCAAAGATAGAATTAATAGTTGAAACAGATGCATTAGACATAAGATATGGAGAAATACTCAAACAAAATTTAGATAATAAAGAACAAATTGTAAGATATCATTCAGGCTTTGGCAAAGTGCTCAATTAAATTATTGAATGGTAAAAAAGGAAGTTTTAGCAACTGTCCTTTGCATTTCCAAACTTTAAGAGGATCTTTTCAATAAAAGTATTCTAATACGTGTTCATTGCAAATCAACAAAAGAAATTTTACTCAACGATGTTAAAAATTTAGTTTAAAAACAAAATTTTGCCAGATAGTAAGCTATTTTATCAATTTTTCATTTCAATATTAAATTTATTAAAGAAGAATCCAATTCTTTTCCTGATTTTTTATCCAAAGAATTTCTTCAAGGCAAAAATGAACTCAAAACCCAATCCTAAAGTCAATTATGCAATAAAACTTGCTCTACATACTCCTACTAAACCTCTAAGTTCAAAGGCACCACTCCAATAATTTATTCAAAAGCTGTTGCATCACCACCACCGCCATGGGTGAAGCAACCTATCATTGAATAAAATAGGTATCAAGTATTAAGCTTATGATCAATACATTAACTCGTGTTCAAATAAATGTTTATTATATGAAACATTGCTCAAAGAACCTCTTTGCATTTGAACCAGAAACCTCCAAAATAATTTATTGAAAAGAATCCTTACTTTATTATTCAACACTTTTTCCCAAAAGAATTGTCATCTTATGCCTGTTGATCAAGAGAAAACAAGTAATTTTTATGAGTACATCCTAGTAGAAACTAATAGTATAGAAATCACCCATATTCCAAAATAAAAAGAGAAATAAATTATTCAAAAATCAAAATTTTAAGAGTCCATACTCAAAAACAATGGGGACAACACCTATGTACTCCCAAAAAATTTACTAAATCATTTTATTCCGCAAATGTTCATTTACTATAATTATATGACTACATGGGAGTATGTGTTTTTATCTTATTAATTATTTCCATTCATGGTTTGTTCAACCTAAAACTACTCAAACTTATTTTCCTGCATAGTTTGCTCAATGGTTTGAAGTCTTTGGTCCATCCGAAAAAAATATTTCTAGAAGAAATTTATCAAGGGTATCAACTATCAAGTGTTTATCAAAAACAACATGAGTTTTGATCCAATAAAATTATTATTATATTGCTCAAAATCGGCATAGGATAGATAGTAACCTGGTCACATATTTTAGAAAATGATGAATGCGGTCATCCTTTTGTCAAGAGAGTTTTTAGGGTAAAATGGTCAGAAAAGTTCAAAACATGTTTTACTAATGCTCAAACTATTCAAGCTTATTAATCAATTTAAAGAAAAAGTAAAAACAATAATTAATTAGAATATTGAATTTTTAAGAGAAAAAAGCAAAATTTAGTCCAAATTAGCTAGCATTTCCAATCCAACAACATACAAATGAAAAATTCTTGAACTCATTCAAAAACTTCTGAAGAAGGTAAAAAGGTAGACTGCTCCGAAAGTAATTCACTTTATCAAAATGAAGATGATTACTTTGGCCTTGATATTGCTAAAAGTGAATATAAAGGGGCATAAGAGGGATTTTGCTAAAAAATATGATAGGTTTATCAAATATGTTCAAAATCATTTCACTTTATTGTTCATACTTTTTCAAAAAGTGCTACAGAACCATCGACACCTCAAGACAAATATAGGAATCTACTTTTACTGTTCGACTTTCACTATTGGAAAGAGTTTAACCTTTTCAATAGAAGAACAAAACAAGAAGGCAAAACAGCAAAGATTCCTTCACTCCAATTATAAAAGAAGAAGCTACTCAATTAAATGAAGCAGAATGCATTTCTTCACTTCTTCTCACTTCTTTCTACTAGCACTTGCCTAAACAACTACTAAACCAATTGTACCTAAGTCTTCCAACATCTCTCTTTTGTAACCTTCTTCATATTTTGTAGCCATTAAAGATCTATGTATCAATAGTTTTATTTCAAGCGTTTTCTAATCAAAATTATAGGTCCTTTATGTAACATTTTTAAGTTTTTCAAGTTTTATTTACTTTGTTTGTTTGATAAGTTCCAATCTATTGTTATCTTTACTTATCATTTTGCTTCTTTATTGCTTTATATGTATTTTTCTATATGAATCATATAAGTAGCCCTTTTCAAACAATTGAAGAAGATTTACAATTACGCTCAATACATAAAGTAGAAAGTATATAATAAGTTTAGACAGCAAGATTAGAGTTAATATAAAGACTTTACTTTACATGAATTAATAGAAGAAGAAGAATTAGAAGCTATTCACATAGAAGAGTTTGTTGCAAGAGATCATTTTTATAGACTTTTATTACTAATTTTTAGGAGTCAGCTAAGTTGGTTAATATATATGCATCCTTACTTGATTATTTTAGAAATAATGAGTAATTTCTCTTGGTATGTTAATAGTCAAAAATACTTACTTAGAAGGTCAAAAGAAATAAAAGAAAATTTAGAATTTGATATAAATTATATACAAGGAGCAACTCAAAATAGGTATGCTACTCCCCAACTATTGCTATTTACATATAAATTAATAGAATCAAAACAAAATTACCTTAATCAAATTAATAGACAAATATTATATCATCAGCATAATATAATAAAAATTTGCTTATAAAATTATCAATCATCATTGTAATTGTTTCTTTATTCTCTAAGTCAAGAAGAATAAAGTTGGTGTCAATTATTAGTCACTTCTTCTAGCTTTTAGTGATTTCTATACTAATATGTCAGGAACAAGAAGACATAAATGAATAAACGACTTTGTGTGTAGAAAATAATTGAAACTAGTTGTAGCTTTTAGGTATTCTTTCAATTCTTGCATTAGCTATGGTAACATTTGAGGACTTATGTCATGTTTGGTATGTGGAAATCGTTCGAAATAGAATGGATTAGAATCAAAGGAATGGAATTAATATGGGAATGATATATTTCCTTTGTTTGGATATAGATACAGAATGGAATATATATGAATTAGTTTATATTAGAATTTACCAAAAATACCCTTCAAAAAATAATATAATAAATTTATACAGGATAAAAAGGTAATTTAACTAAAAATTCTTAATGGAAGGTGGAATGGAATCGCGATTTGCCTTCTTAAAGGAGGAATCGAATACCATATAAATTTCGGAATCGTCGATTCCAAGGAATCATGATTTTGCCTTCTTATGATGCTTCCAAATGCAGGAAAATGAATATAATCCGAAATCGCGATTCCATTCCGGTCTATTCCTATATACCAAACAAGCCACTAGATTGCTTTTCACTTTTTAGTCAATATCTTGGTACTAGAATGGTTTCAGAGCCACTTTAAAGGGGGAGAAAAGGATGTTAATATTAATAGAAATCAATAAGTCATTTTTGAAGGGATATTAATATCATATATTTTTTGTAAGGAATACACTTTTTATTTGTTTATGATTCCTTTTGAAGTAGCATTTGTCTTATTTTTAACAAATATTCTCTTTGTTTTGTTGGACCAGATATTTGACCAACCATTTCTAATAATTTTTTATTCATTTGTAATGATACAAATTTGTCGACATACATATATCATAAGAACAACAATCACAATCAGAATTTTTTTCTGAACTTTCTGATTCAGTTTCTATTTTTTGAACATAATCTTCTTCACTACTATGTTCACTAGTTTCATAAGAACTTGTGTTTACTATTTTGAGTAATTTTTCTTTTATTTCTTTAGATATTTCTAAATTATTTATCTTTTTTTTTGAACATTTTGGAGCTATATGACCTTTTTCTCCACATTTATAACATTTTATTTCCTTTTTGAAAATTTCTTCTTTGGTTTGCAATTTTTTTTTTATTTTTCTCTTATAATTTTGATAGTTTCTATGATATTTCTTCTTTTTCTTCTTTTTCTTCTTTTATATTCTAAAGAAGGTGCTTGTATTTTCTCATATCCACATTGGTAATAGAAATCTCCTAATTTTTGTCTTATCTTACCTTTTTCCTTTTGAAGTTTCAATTTTAATTCTAAATCATTAGAAAGACTTTTTCCTTCCCTATTTATCTCAATAATTATTTTTCCATATGTTAGATTTTCTATTGGAACAAGGTACTCTTTGCTAATTTTTCTCTTACTTTGTTAGCAAATCTAGATATAAATCTTTCTTTCCAAAATCCTTTGTTACTATCTTCTCGTGTAAACTTTTTTGCTAAAAATATATCTTTATATCATCTAAAATCTTAAAGAGTTTGACAAGTTAGATTTTGAAGAATTTCTCTATTCTTTTCTCTATATTGATTAGGATTTCCCATAAAACTTTTTATCATTGCAAATAACAATAGCATCTTCAATTTCTCTTTCTCCTCTTTATCTTTCTCTTATTTTTATTTTAGCTATTAAGCTATAATTTCTTTTTTTTTTTTAAGTTACATAATTTTCCTACCAACCTTTTAATATTCCATTAAGTCCACTAACTAACATCTGGGCTATATTATGACCAAAATTATTCCCAATTTGTTTATAAAAATTTGAAGCAATTACCATTTGATTTAATACTACTAATATTTGATAATCTATCATGTCATCAATGTTCTATTGATAAACACCTATACTTGTAAATTCATGTATATCATTTCGTTCTCCTACGAACATAGTATCTAGGGGTGATGGTTGAGGATATGATCCTTTAAAACTTTGAAATTCATTTCCTTTTGATTTATAGTTTTTTTTTATGTTAACATTTTCTGTGAATTGATAAGCCAACTCTTCTATTTCTTGATCTATAGTATTTATAGATTTTTTATCTTCTAACTTTTTTAGTTTTTTAGATATTTCCTGTCTTCTCTTCTATTAAACCTAAAATTTTGAACATCAGAAATAAATTTAAAAGGATAAATTGTTTGACAAGATTATGAAGATATTTTAATCTTTTTCTTTAAAAGGATTATCTTCTTCTTTTGTCTTTTCCTTAATTGATTATGTTGGCTTTTCTATTTTTTCTATAATCATGTTGTCTATTCTTTCTGTTTGTTGACTAATAGTATATAACATTTTATTAGTATAATTATTTTGAGCTCTTACACTATTTATTTGAAGATTTTCAACATTTGTTAATTTAAAAGGAGATGCCCTTATTGTTTCCTTTAAAGCTTTTATTTCAATTCTTGTAATGGAGGATGTGCGACCATCATAGGGCCTTACAGAGTATTCCAAGTATTATGGATTTATCTAAAGTTTGTATAAAAACTTTTTTACTTGAATCAAAATTCTCATAAAACCATGTAAAAAGGGTTCATCTCTTCTTAGCGAATATTGCGTATCTTGATACCATAATGCTCTTATTGAATAAGTTTCTTCTTTTGAAGTCTTGAAATGAAGCTTTCTATTTCTTTCATTTTCTAGAGAGTAAAAGTCTTTTCTTAAAAATTCTTTGTCAAGTTCAAAAGATTCTTTGCTATTTATAACATTTAGTTTATTTATTTGAGGGTATGTTTGAGAATTAAAATGATGATAAACAGGTTAAGGTATTTTTGGAGCAAAATCTACTCCTTTTGATTTTATAGAATCTTTATTAGATTCTTTTTCTTCGTTAATAGGTTCTAAATTTCTTAAATTATTTAATCTATTTACACATTCTTCTAAGCTTGGAGAAGGACTTGGACTTAGTGATTGAACAAAGGGGATTTGCATAAAAGGAACTCAAGGTGTTCTACATCTACTATAGGGAATTGAATTCTTAAACTTTCATTATATAATCTTTGGATTAAAGAAGGCCTAGTGTAAGAGATACTTGGTCTAGGAGGAAGGACCTCTTCTATAAACCATTCTTTTAGAAGAGTTATTTCGTTCCAATTAAGAGTCTTTGGAGTATAAACTAGAGATTTTTTAGTATTTGCTTCTAAGAGAATAGTTTCTCCTTTTGGTGACATTTTCTAAGAGTTATTTGATATATTTTATATATTAAAGCTATTGTTTTAGTTCCTTCTAACCAATCACTATTTTGAGTCTAAACATGAAGAACTAAACTTTCTAAAGGTCTTAGATCATCTGACACAATAGTAAAATTATGATAGCACTTGCTATACCATGGTCTTTTATGTAGGTTAACTTGAAACAAGGGTAAAGTAGTTTCATGAAAGTCTGTATTTTTGCAAAACTAATACGAGCTGATTTACTCCCATTATGTGCAAGGGTTTTATAGATATTTGAACAAGTCCTACATGAAGAAAATGTTAGAAAAATCCTTCAATAACCTATAATAAAAAACAGATTTTTCCTTTTGCCAATGTGATAACAACAATCTAAACAACAAATAGAATCAAAGAAAAACAATAACACCAGGACTTACATATGAATTTTATACTTATTTATGCTTGTAGGATAGAATATGATGTTTTATTAATTAATAAATGAAGTGTGTGCAGGATGGGAGATTTTGATTGTGATTACTCATGTTTGATTTTGCATGTGAAAATACTATAATTATATTTCACTTTAAGAATTTGATTGTTTTAGGATAGCTCTAGGAGTGTTTGATACTTGTTGGATCACTAAATAAATAAACATAATAATTTCAGCTTAATATTTCAAATATGAGCATGCGTTGCATGGTTGTATCGTTAAAGATCATCAATACTACACAATGGCACAGATGGTCTATAATCAAGGAGCCTAGAAAACTGAATGTGTGCCATAGGTGGTGTCTTGGGGGATGGGAACTAAGTTGTCTCGAGGAAGAAGACTAATCCTCTAGTGTTGCGCCGGTGCCATTGTTTCGGGAGTAAAAATATATGTATAAACATTATATTATATACATGAAAGAAATTGTATTTTATAAAAATTATTGAATCCTGAAGTAGCAGGGTTTCTGGATGCTATTATTAGTGGATATTTCCCAACTCTTGATTCAAAAGGTAAAAATCCAATCTATATATAACTACTGGTTGGCCATATATATTTGTTTACTTGTTTGATTGCATTACATATACTTATTTAATATAACTTGCTTGATACTTGCTTGAAAAGCATAGAGAGAGGATTATATCTTACTAAGCATGTGGTCATTCACCCCTTATAGTTTGCTATTATAGGATTATCTCTAGTACCAACTTGGACGAGGCTATTAACTTTCTTTTGGAGACAGGATTTTGTGGGAAGGAATTGAGGGTTGAGAGAGTTCTTTCTTCGCTGGTGAATCTCTCAAGATTATTTGCATAAAAATTAAAGGATATGTAATGTTTTCTAGGGCCAGGACCGAGTTCAATATATATCTAGGGTTCTTGTGGAAAAATATTACCAATACACAACTCTGATGAAACTAATTACTAATATACCATAGCAAAATCACGTTTAAAACACATGATATAATAATTTACATGTAAATTGTGGGAATAAACCAGGATATAGAGTTTATATACCGTTGCTATATCGCGATTAGTAATCGAGATATACAACTTAATCACATATCGCGATTGCTAATCGCGATATGAATGTTTTTATTTGCATGTAAATTGCGTTTTGTAAACCCGATATTCATATGAATATCGCGACTACAATACGCGATATACAATATACCATATAATGTTTGTATATCCTGATTTATACACACGATTTAGCAACTGTATATTGGTAATTATTTTTATTTTGACCTTAAATAAGTAATTAATTTCAATTAGAGTTGTAAATATGAAATTATTTCCCAGGACCCTAAATTACTCTTTTGGATGTGCCTACTAGTACTTTTAGTAACAACTACTATCTTAGCTTTATCTATTCATTATTATTTGATAGTTGTTATTTTATAGAATTATCAATTAAATACTATTAGGCCTCATCAGTTACATATTTACAGTACACTTTTGCATGATAATCAAAGCTTTTGAGAGACTCGAGAGTTAATATTAAGCTTTGGTGTCATGTATGGCATAACTGCCCCTCTAGGTTATCGTTAGGGTGTGACATAAAAGGTTAACAATTAAACTATAAAAATGCGAATATAAGAAGGATAATGATAAGTTTAAATCTTAATTCTTTATATTAACATTCATGAAAAGTTACCAAGATATATTTGATATTACTTTTCCATATCTTTAAATTTTATAAAAATTCACAATTTTTTAAATAAAATAGAAAAGAATCACATTAATGCTAATTTTTAATATTACATAAGTATTATACAACACAATTTCTTAACTTTTTTTCCTTAATTTTTTTTAACTTTCTATTTTTTTTCTTATATAATTTTAATCACTTATCTATTTTCATTAAGAATTCCTTTCATTATTTAAAGTATCCTTCCCTTTTCATTAATTTAGGAACATATCTTTATATATAAAATTATAGGACACTTCCAACAATCTAAAAGATTAAAATTTTTAAATATTATATTATTTTATATATCTATAAATAACCATATATATTAGAATATATATTATATATTTCTTATTAAATAGAGAAAACACATGATTACCTACTGCTAAATAAAATTTATATAAATATAAATTAGATAAAAATAATTATCTAAACAATGTCACTGTATGATATGTTCAAAATGCGATATTGATTATTTTTTTAATATCTCATATTGCATATATGATACTCATGTAAATAACACGTATATCGCATTTTGCATAGACAATTCATCTCGTCTAAAATGCGATACATAAATTACCTAGGTTGCTGTATCGTATCTTAGTTATGCCATACATATATAAATTTATGTATTTTATATATAATGATTTTGTTAAGTAATTATTTTTATTTAATTTATATTTTTATAATTTTTTTCCTATAGCATGCGATTCACCCTAAATTAATATGTTTAAAATACTGCCGATTGCGGTCCATTCTAACCAGATATAATATTTAGATGTAACGTATACAGTAAATTTTCATCTCAAACAAGCTGTGCATAGCTAGTTCTACTAGTTCAAAAGTACCAGTGAAGAGATTTGGAGGTTTTTTTTTTTTTTTTTCCGCACTTCGGAGGTTTGGGTGATCTTATTGTGGTTTGCGGAAGATTATCAAGCATTTGAGGTAAGAAGATTCCTGATTTAGAGTACCCAGTGTTTTTATGTTTAATTGATGATACAATCCCTTCTGTAATCAATCTTATTTTCTCTTTTGTGCCCTTTCCATCCATTAGTCAATTGCGCTGGGAGTGTTCGACGAAATGCATCAATGAATATTTGCTATTCGAGTGTTGTGAATGGTCGATTTCTGATTGTTATCTTATTGAAACTGAAACTGCTTTTCCTATGTTAAAATACTTGTGATCGTAGTTTTAAGATCGATTAAGTTATGTTTTTACTTAATTAAACTTTCTATTGCCAACCAGGACTTTATGATCATTGATACTGAGAAAATGGACACTATTCGAGTATAAAATCTTGAGCTGCCTTTTTACGTGGTTGTAATGGTATGAAGGTTTAGTTTTGAACAGCTATTTTTGTATGGTTATAGTTGATTAGGTTACATAGTTAGATAAACAGTCAAAAGACTGCATGCGAAAAGAACCTTGTGAATTTGAATGTTCTTTGGAATCATTTTATGAAGTTGGGCTTAGGACAAGCTGAGCCATGAGTAAATTATATCTGGTCTGATCATATGGAAAGGATTGATAGGAAGGCTGTATGCAAGCTTATTCTCCTTAGTGAGCTTATTTTCCCCAACTCTTAAGGTAGATATAGAATAATTTGTTTAAAGAAAAAAAAAGAAAAGATTTTGGAAGCTTGAATGATCATTTGGTAAGCTATAGGCAAAAGCAGGCTTTGGGAGAATGCTGCATATAGATTTTAGCCTATATTTGTGTTGATAATTTGCCTTTTATTTGAATTTTTTTTTTGAGAAATGTCAATAAATACTGGTGATACATTGGATATATGTCAGACAAGGATTGTCGAAAGGATGCTTGGTTGTATTGAGATATGTCTCCTTGCATCGGAAACTATGAGTAAATGGAGTTTTAAAGGTTGTGGAAAGTAATGTATGAGGATTATATAAATATTGCGAAGTTAATATACCTTTATGCTCATGTTGGTGATCTCTTTTCTAATGAGAAGGTTAGTGTAAACATCACTAATTCTGTATGAGTCAAGCTATGTTTGGATGCACATATGTGTATTATTATACATAAGTGTAAAATTCCATGTTATACAACTTGGACTAATGCAAACACTGATTTTTCTACTTCATGGAAACTTAGAAGATCATTTATATGAAAATTTTGAGTTTGTAGCACTTAGTAGGGTGTTAAATATAATCCTTTGGAAACAGCAAATGATGTTTATTGCTTGGGAAGTGCTCATAGATGCTATCTTAAGTCTAATTTGGAGCATGGTTGGAAGAATGCATGTGAGTTGGAGCTTGAACTCTCGGCAATAAGTTGCTGGAGTCTCGGCAATAAGTTGCAGGAGGGTGAATCTCTCCTGTCAATCAATAGCCAATATCTATGCACAATGCAGAGGACACAGTATTGTTGGAAGAATAAATTTTTTGGCTCCATCATGCCATTCAATTGGCCTCACCTATGCTCGCCAACTGGCCCCTTTCATGGCTGGTCAATCGGCTTGAGGGTGCAGTCAATTGATTCTCCCTCCACCTGTTATTTCCTTTTGTTTGTCTGTCTTTTGGGAGTTGTGATAATTTAGATTATTGTATTTTATATAATTCTCTTCTTAGTGGGATTCAGGAATATTGTTGCCAATCCCCTTCCTTGTAATTTTTCATTTACATCCTTTTTAGTGAGAAGAATAAAATTATTCCAGAGTTCGTGGTCGATAACAAATATTCTGTGATTGACTTTATTTCCAAAGTCAACCCAGACAAAATTCACAATTTCCTACTCTCAAACACTAATTATAATCTTTAACCCCCACAAAAGACACTAATCTTAATTTTCTTCAAGGACATGATGATTTATGTGCAATTAATGTGCTTCCACATTACCCAAAAATATCGTGTCTTGCTCTATTGAGCTTTATAAGCGAAAGACTTCTCTGCACATGAAGTTTGCACTCGTACAATGGGTAACTTCAGTGCTGTTAAGTGGCTACATTTACTTTTTAAGATAGAGGGGGTTTGGTATAAGGACTCAGCACCTGTTGACAATGGATATTATGTTTAATGCAGCATTGTTGACTACATTAGGCGACATGCCTCGGCAGCCAGCTAAAAGACGCAGGTTATGTACCTCTCAACCATTGACATTCTCACCATTTGCTCGTTCAGTTGCTCAACTTGCATCAACTTATACAATGAAGCAACAGAGTCATGACTTGAAGTCCCAGAAGGAAACTTCTATTGGTTTGAAAGGTAAAATCTTTTCAGTTACTTCTTTGTCATTGATTTATGTTTCTGTTGTTTGCTTGTACCATACCTTGTTATGCGTAATTGCCCATTAAAATGCAGCTAATGGATCCCATGAGGATGATTTAGACAAAGAGACAACCTCTGAATCTTCTGAAGAAGAGTTTGAAGTAACTAGTATTTCCTCAGAAAGTTATTTATTATTATTATTATTATTATTCTGCCTTGATGTTTATCATATCGTTATTTGTGCTTCTTCAGGGAGTCATTCAAGCTGACTTTGCCTTCTTTGACCCAAAACCTGGTGACTTTCATGGTGCTAAAACTCTGCTACAAAACTACCTTGATGACATGCAATGGGACCTGAGTGGTTTTGTGGACATAATCTTGGAACAAACTACAGTTGGGACTGTTGTAAAGCTAGAAGATGATGAAGACGATGGAGTTTTTGCCCTTGTTACTGCCTTGAACCTTGGCAGATACAAGGCAAGTAACTTTGTCCTTGGAAATTCGTTATAGTTTTCTTCTGTACATTTTTGGTTAAATATGTACTATGTAGGTGATTAATATTCTGCTTCATTATGATATCTTCTCTACATTTTTGGTTCAGTATGCCCTAGGTATGTGGTTTGTGAACCTAATAATTATATGGTTAAATGATGGAACTTCTGGCCAACAATTCCTTAAAGTGTCATAGACAAGCTTGAAAGGGAATTTTGTTTGTGGTTTAAGCTTCTAATCCTGTTATGATGATGTGCTCAGCCTAAAATAAGAGGATGGCGAGCACCCTTATAAGCACATCCCAAAGAGCACCTTTAGGCTACTTTCAACCAGTTGGGCAATTTAGGACACAATCTAGTGTCACTGGACATACTTGCCAACCTAAGCAAGTGCTTCTCAATTGGAGGACCACAGGGTGCCAGCCATCATATTAGGCAGATTGAGGAACATAATCTAGCACTTAATAGGAACTGCCAGCTTCTTATAAGCCTAAGCAAGAGCTTCTCTAGAGAGGCCAGTCATTATACTAAAGAGAGATGGTATTTTTACTTGTGACTTTCTAAGCCAGTAGTGTTTTACCTTTGATCACAAGCCAAGTATCTTTCTCTGAGCCCACAAACAATTTGATGATGCCTTAAATGACCAAAGATCTCTCCCTTTGACTACACCAAACGCACTTGCCAATAAGCAACCTCCCCTAGGATCCTTGCACAAGTTTCTTAAGTGTTCAACTTGCAGAACCTTGTTTCACACTAGAGGATCAATAACACTAGGGCTCCTTGCTTTACAGCAAAAACCACACTGAACAAATTTTTACCTTGAGTGCATTCTATCCTTGCCATTCTAAAGAAAGTGGCTGAAATGAAAAGAGATCCCCTTCAAATCACTCTTTGGTAACATGAAATTGGAGACCGATAGTCTCACTGGGAGAAGCCTATTTATTTGATTTTTTGAATCTTTTCATATAGGATAAGATGTTGCTAGTTCAATAACCAATCTTTCACACGATTCCTTTCACCATCACCATAAATTTTAGCCTTAGATTTTGAGGAAATTAAGGCACCCCCGGTACTCAACTAAAAATGAAACAAATGTGAGATTTCAATCTTCAATTGGGAATGCACTTCTGATAAGAAACCTTACTTGTTCTGAGGTATGCAAAAAGTCTCAATAGTCTTTGAAATTCACACTTGCTTATTTATCTAATCACAGGGATTCTAAACAAGAGAAAATCATCAAATTATCAGCAAAACATAAGCATGATAATCTCTCCTCCTTATGCCTATCCAATTAAAGTTGATGTCATGTTTGGACTTTGACGATTTGTTTCTTATAATACAAGAGAAGATCTCAATGACAAGGAATATGTTGTGTGTGTTTGGTCTCAAGCTAGGTCAAAAGACTTACTACCGTTCCATTGAAGTTGACAGATAATCTGGGGAAGGGAATACAATGCCACACCCAGCTAGCAAAAATTGCGGGCAGAATTTTATGGAGCGTGTCCTCAAATTGTCGTTACACCATATCATGGAATTCTAAGAATCCACTTTCAAAGCAGCTTGCTTAATTTGATCATTAAAATGATAGCCCTTTATAGTTCTTAAGAGAAGAGTATTATCCACAATACACTTATCTTTTAAAAAAGCCAGCTCGCACCTTGGCTATCTCCATTGCACAAGTTTCCATGAATAGCGCTCTAAACGCTTACACATTGTAACAAAACTCACATTAGGAGGTTAAAAAAAAGGAAAAAAAAAAAAGAAGCTCACATTAGGGGTTTCCAAGTAATGATATAACTGATTCCTTGCTTAAGGAAAAGTTTCGTAGGCATATGTCACACTTTAACCCATATGGGAACCAAAGAAGGTAATGATATAACTGATTCCTTGCTTAAGGAAAAGTTTCATAGGCACATGTCACACTTTAACCCATATGGGAACCAAACAAGGTTGCACTTTGGCAAAGTACAAATCCATTTGCCACCATTGAAGGAAAACATATGTACTTGCAAATTACTATGGCCCTCCAAATTTTCAAGAAGCATGTGCTCATTGGCAAACCTAAAGAAGAATACCCCTTCTCACCGCTTGGTACTTGCTCTAAGTCATTGCGATCCAAGATATGGTGGCTAATTTCATTTACTGCTTGAAATATAACATGTTGGGCTCCAAAGTATCGAACAAGTGTACTTCTTCCAGACCCTTGCACTATATTCTGCTACCTCTCTCATCGCAGGCCACAATCTCATCATCATCCTTGACTAAATGGTTCTGGGTATAACCAACTTCTTCACCAAATAAGAGTTGAAGGACTATTGAGCATAAGATTTTTTATTTCTAAAGGTAAAGGAATAAAAAATTTGGATAAGGGGAGGTGGATTCTCTGTTGACAAGGCAGCTGATAGGGTTTTTTTGATATAGGAATTTTGGGTTTCTTTACTCCTTTTACCCTTCCTCTTCAACTTTCTGCTCTCTCATCATTTCCTATAGCCCCCTTTTTGTTGTCCATTAATTTGGCTCTCTTCCATTTGCCATGCCTCTTTGGCATTATTTGCATCAGAAAAATATTGAAAACCAACCTCTTCTTATAAACCATCTACCTCCAAAACAATCTCATAAACTGGAAACACTTCTCCTCAGCCCAATCCTACCAATAATCCACTCAGAAACCTACAGAAACCATCAAACAAATTGATGCTAACAATGTTGGTAGCCTAAGAAAGGCTATTGCCCATTCATATTTTAAGAAATTTAATTTGTTCGCATGGCATGTATTGCCTTCAGTAGCAAGTATACCAATGAAGCAAATGGTTGCAAAAGTTTTAGAGTTGATTCTACTAAGGCTGTTTTGCCTAGTTTTCTTTCCTCTTTTTTTTCGTTATCCCCCCACCCAACAACCAACCAACCTAAAAATAGATATTTTTTTCCACTCTGAGAAACAATAATCGCTACGATTGAGAATTTCTTAGTTCCTATTACTCTACTCTGTCTGACAACTGAATCAGATTCAATTATAACATTGAAAAAAAGAAAATCTCTTTTAGGTTCTTTCTTGAAAAGCTATGTGCAGGTCTGAGTTTCTATGAGTGGATTTGTGTAGCTCCCATATCATTTATAGCTACTCTTTCTACACTTCTGGCTCTTGAACAATGCTGTTGCTAGTTTCTTACTTGAATGGGCCATATGCAAGATTGATTTTCTACTTAAGGATCTCCACTTGTTGGTCTGATGCATTCAAGAGGATTTGAAAATACTGTACAGGAGAAATTCAGTTGTAAGTTATAGGTGAGTGCTCTATGCAAATTTATCAACAAGGCACAATAATATACTCTTTGAACTCGTTGTTGCAGAACAGATATGCATCTCTGAGTTCAGCAAAGGTTCTTTGAATGGCCAAAGAAATGGCCGAAGAAATGTCATAATTTTCCTCTCACGTTTCCTGCCAACCAACAAGTTGGATTACATTTATTTACTCATCATGTTGGAAGGAGTGCATCATAAAATTATCAAGGAGCTTCACTCAAAATCCTAGTCCTCACATTGTGTATTCTTTCTTGATTTTCCTATTAATTCTTATTTTGTTTCAGTCTATTCTGCTGATTGATCTGTTCTACTATATACCTTTTACTCGTGTTGTGCGTATTGATTATGCAGAGCAGTTTATGATGATCCTTGTAACTATTTTCTTATATAATTATCATTTATAATTATAAATACCCATAACATATTTGAAAATCTATACTCAGATATGAAACTCTCACTCTTAGCAGGATTTTAAATGTATAACGGAGCTTAAAGAGTACCTCCTTAAAGCATGCCATGGGAATAATGCAATGAGTGACTTGAGATTACTTTTAACAGAGCATGCATACAAAGTTGGACTTTTGGTCTCTCAGCGTGTGATGAATCTTCCACCTCAGCTTTTGCCACCTCTTTATGATGCCCTCTTTGATGAAGTTTCATGGGCTACAGAAGATGAGGTTAGACAAGTATAGTGGTGATAAATACTATTCCTAAATACATATTCTTCAACTTTCCCGTGCCTGATGTTTCTCTTTGAGTTTATGTTTCTGAAGCCAACGGAGGAGCTTCGGCATTCCTTTCAGTTTGAAATTTACCTCTTGATCAGCAAAATTTACATGGTATGTTCCTTTAATTACTAATATATTTTTCCTAAACTTGATCGTGGGATTCTGTCATTATATGGTTTGGAACTTTTGATGTCCTGTTAATGTCCCCTTTCCATATGCAGCACAAGCGTTTGGACCCAAAATGTGGACTGAAGGGTGATAATGAGGATATTATATACACTAAGCCGGAAGATGAAAATTTTCTGAAGGTAATATTTTTTATGATTTAATCAGATATCTGAATCTTCTATCTGACTTTTCTTCCCATACTTCTCTGCAGCTGAGCTCTTGGTCTTTCACTTTTCCATTGCATAGACAGGTTGCAACTCATGAGGCAAGTAAATATCTTTCCATCTGTACCTTTTTTCACTCAAAGTTGGCTTTTGTTGACTCTTCAACTGGAAATGTGCTACCATCGTCATTATGAATTTTATTTTTTGAAGATGTTGACTCTTCATCTGAAGCCATGATACCATTATGAATGCTGTTGTTTGTAGTGTTTATCCTCTTGCCGCCCCAACCACCCACACACACCCCCAACCCCAAAAAAAAAAAAAAAAAAAAAAAAAAAGGTGTTTTATCTTCTTGGCAGGTCTCTCGCCCCTCCCCCTCCCTCCCTCCCTCTCTCTCTTCCTTCTTTTCTGGGGTAATTATGTACTGTTTCTATTATTCTGTTTCAATTTGTCCAGGCTAAGATATTGTCTCCTACCTTCCTGTATAACAATCACAGAATTCAAACTTGTTTTTGATTAAACAAGGAGGATTTGTCTTCACCTATATAATTTTAGGAAATGAGAGAGCATGGAGTTCTACTTTATGTAGATATGCTGGCTTCCTAATATATCTGAGTATTTTTCTTCTCTAGATATGCTTTGACGCTTTGTATGTGTAAATTTAATAAAATCAGAAGTATCTGAGCTTGGCTAAATAGTCAGGTGTAGGCTAGGCCTATTGGAGATAGTTACTCTATATGTTTTGCGAACCTAAGCTAGCCATTGGATTATTGTGGAACTTTAAAAATGAATGGCAATAGAAGACTGGTAGGACGATTTTCAAAAAATATCACATGTCAGCAATTTGGAGTAGTCTCTTCATTATGGTATTGATATGTTTATTTATCTATTTATTTTTATTTTGTATTTTTTTGGGTTGTGGTTGCTGGAGTCAGAAGTTTATATTATCCTTACTTCTAATCTTTTAGATTTGTATTGATTGTTACTACAAACCAAAAAAAATAATCTGGTGTCTGGGAAAAATGTGGAAGGACAACTGTGGGCTTTTTTCTTTAAATATAAAACCCAGCTAAATTTAATTGTCTTTCAATCTGACTGTCACTGCTGAGCTTATGGGGCCTCTTCCTATATGAACTGATATTTTTATCTTTAAGGAGGATCCTCGTTTAGGTAAGTGGAAACTGCATATTTATTCTACGAATGTGAGCTTGGGATACGTGTTGGTTTCATGTTTCACTGGTATCAAGATGCTCTCACATTCTGCTCTGTGGTTATTCTGTTGTTACAGCGACCCTTGAATAGTCTTTTTTGGTCTTAGGAGTCAGCATAATTGCTCTTTACAATGTTCACATCCTTCTTCATTACTGAAGTAACATTTCTAAAAGGCAGTTTCTTGTTGTTGCAGCTTAGAAATTACCGAACAATGGGGTTAGTTATGGCAGTTAAAGCAGACGAAATGCCTACTTTTCGGAAAGAGTTGAAATCTTTGATTGATGAAAGCTGAGACCTTGCAAATGAGTAAGATCTTATCAGCATCAGTTTTTTATACTTTGTCTCATGTTTGCCTCGCAAGTGGGCCTCAATCCACCAATTTTGTAACCGTAGATAACTCATACATATCAAACTAAAGCATAATTTGGAGGTGCTGTATTTTTATTTTTATTTTTTTATGATTTATTCCTTAGGGAATTTGAAGGATGCATTCTTGGCTGGCCCAAAAAGGAAGAATGCAGCAGTTGCTTGTTCTTATTTTTGGTCAAATGTTTGTTAATCCTGGGTTATTATTCATGACATTAAGATGCCACTCATCCCATCGCTGCTGGGTAACAGCTGATTCTTCATTTCCAAATGTTTTGTGTCCTGATTGTGCAATCAACATTAAGGACTCAGACAGAAAATAATGGTATGAGTGTAGATATGAATTTCACTTAATTTGTGATTTATCTTTGTTAATCTTCAAAGCAAAATGGTCTTCAGAATCTTGGAAACTTAAGCTGAAAGAGTGCTTGTGTGATATGCTTGGTTTGATAGTTATGGGATAAATTACATTGAAAGGTCATAATCTTTTAAGTGGTTTATCTAAGATCGTAACGTTTAGAGAAGTGGGTCAATTGAGGCCATCATCATGGTCGATCTCCTAAGTTTAATTTAACTTTTCTTCTATTGATACATGTCAATGGTGATCTCAATCGACTTACTTTCTAACGTTGTAATCTCAAATGTATCATTTGAAAAGTTATAACCTCAAATAAACTTACCTTTATACGTTGCAATCTTCAGATGTAATTTATCCGATAGTGAAACGAACCAGGAAATGCATCTAATAAAGTTTTATTTTTGTGCAATAAGTCATTTAATTTTCAATGATTTATTTTGTTGCTATATATAAGTTTTTTTAATTAAAAAAAAAACAAAGGAAAAAGAAAATAAGTATAATGTGGACGTGGACAAACTATTGAGCTGTATCGTCAGGTATGTCAGTATGTGTATTCGAATGAATAAAGTGCATTTCCACTACGTATCCAGCAATGCTCTAGATATTGGTTCGTTGGTGATAAGTCCCTTTTGGAATGAAAATGGTATGGAATATAGAGCGTTGGCACCAATCGCTTTGAGATGAAGACTCATGACAGTGTACGTAGCTGGTCAATGAAATCTAACCCATCTAATTATAGCGCTGGACGGTCGGGTTTGTTTGAACCATCTGTTTTTTATGTGCATCTGCATTTATATTTAATCCATATTCAGATACCAAACAATCGTTAAACAATGAAGAATATATAATTAAATGGAACTAATTCGTTTGACCAGACCATCGCAATCCTCTTAAGAATATGGGACAATCTGGGCTCTCATTTATGGTAGGAATTGCATCCCTAAATCTCTTTTATGGTTAGTTTTTTCATTTATTTTAAGGAAAGATTGGAAGTGACAAAGATAAATCTTTAAAATATGAGATTTTCTTGCTAAATGATTCGCCCTCTCTAGACACATGACAAATTGTAGCATTCGATGAAGAAAATATTCTTTGACATACTCTAGGGTATTGTACAGGTCCTCTCGCATTCATAAAAATTCAACTTTTAATTATTTTTAGGATGTATTCATTTTAGAGAAATGTCTTTGGATTTTTTTTTTTCCCAACTAGCTATAATCGAAGTCATAGAATTGCTAAATATTATGTAGTCTCAGTCATTGGCCGATCGTTGCTAAATTTTGGTGGCCGGAGCTGGCTGTGCTCTTGCAAGGTATTAACAAATATCCTATAAGTAGAACCTACACTTTTTTTTAACTTAGTAGAACCTACACTTAAGTCGGATACAGGGCATAGTTGTCGCTGATAATTTGTCAAATTCATTCCACCGATTAAAACAAAATAAAACAGACACGTGTCTAGTTGACAGGAATGTTTTAATATTTTGTCTTTAGTATTATAGAATATTATTATATCTACATTATTCGTCTTCTTTGGATCGTGAAAAATTCCACCACAAGAATATTTATTTGTGAAATAAATAAGGAATACGTTTAATAGATGAATTGCTATTCTTTGTGGAAAGTGTATATATATATATATATATATATATCCTAAAAATACCTTTATTTTATTATTAAAAGAACTGCTAATCCATTTTAGGGAACAAAACATAGCGAGAGAGTAAGCAACTTATGTTTTAAGCTGCTTTTTTAAGTAATTCTAACCTTAATTCCTATGTATTTTTTTGGACTTAATTCCTATGTTGATGAAACGTATTTTATTAGATGGCTGGGATTACCAAGGCTAGGTTTTTGTATAAAAAAATCCCAATAAAGATGCCTTAAGAAAATTCACAATCTAGACGCAATTTTAATCTTTTATTTATTATTTATTATTTATTTTTTCAAGCTTGTAACAAAATAAATTTGTTTTCCTCACAAACCCAATATGCCAAAATCCAGCTTCCCAACAACCTTCATTAATTGAGCTACGATTTGTGTGTCAGGCGCCTTGGCATATCTAACGGAGCACCGAGCTTCAGCTAGTGCTTTCATCTTCATTAATGGCTTGCGGATGTGATCTGATTTAAATTCTGCTGCTGCCCGTATTCTATCTCAAATAAAAAGTTTCTTAATTGGAAAAAAAATTAAGAAAAGCAAAACGTTTGGAAGACAAATATATAAAACTGCCATTTTCCCACACCAAAAACCTTAATCCTCAATTGAAAGTACATTTTCCCCCAAAAGTATTGGACCTAATCCAAACTTCAACATCCATCCTCAATTTTATTCATGTCACATTTTTTATTGTTAATAAAATAAATGTCAAGTATCAATTCTCTACCTAAAACATATTATATTCATTCATAAAACCTAGACAGATTTAGTTATAAAAAATAACTAAATCCAGGAAGCTAATTGTACAATTTAGTAAAATTTAGATAATTAATTGAAAAAATATGTAAAATTTAATTACCAATTTGACACTTTAAAATCTTGTGTAATTAATTACAAAAATAGGTAAAATTTGAGAATCATATATGGCAATTACCATTGTTATTATTATCGTCATCTAGTTTCCTCAACGAAAATCTTAGTGATATTGTACCAAATAGTGATTGCTTGAAAATAGGTGTCATCACAGGTTGAAAACCAACTTGATTGCCCATAAGTTTAGGGTATAAAAATTTGAAGCCAGAACCAGAGTTATAAGAATCCATTTGGATAGTCTGTTTTTTTCATTTGTATCTTATCTTATATCTGATTAGCATCTATATCTTATCTATATCTTATATATAACTGATCTACAAGGTTGTATCTATTTTTGACATATAATCTAATTGAAATATACATGAAATAGATGCTAAATCGATACTAAACTAATGAACCAAATATACTTTTTACATGGTTATGGGAAGGTTTAATTAAGACTTATTGTGCCTATGAGTTGGCTCTTGGACACGTGACACTTGTAATATTTTTTTCCAAAACAACATAAATTTTTTTCTCTCTTTCTCATTCACACTCATAGTAGAGCTTCATTAATAAAGCTGCTTTTAGCAACTACTATGTTTCTTTTCTCTCTTTTTTTTTTTTTTTTAAATTGTTGTACCCATTTGGAGTCATCATGTTTGCTAGTTTGGGCTAGAGCCCTAGCTTGGATTAGTGAACTTAGCAAGTTTCTACCAGGTCTAGACTTAATCATTATGGGATGGATCCAAGGTCAGATTTATAGGCAAGTTGTATCAGGTCAAGTTCTAGTTTGAACTCAACCCTAAGTGTTGTGTACCTAAACATAATATGAGAAATTATATATGAAGATTATAGATAAATTGAAGAGGGGATTCTCTCAAAACACCAGATAGTGGCAATAATAGCAAAGATAGTGTAATACCAAGTGATATTTATAATGGATTTAGGTACAAATTTTTGATTTACATTTTTTATAATTTATGTGGATGAGTTTTCTTGTTTTTCTTTTTCTTTTTTTTTTTCAAATAGTAAAGTAATAGTTGTATAATGGAGTAAAACACAAGTATAAAAAAAACATTTATGGAAGATGTCAAAAATTGAAAAAACAAGCACTTAAATTAGAGGATAGCAAGGATCGGTTCAAATTGTTTAACTGGCTAGAACCATCACCAGCCGGCTGCAAACATTGGCTCGAACCTGTTGTATGGTTCAAGGCCCACCTAACAAATTGCTGGATTAGTGGGTTGTTGGTGTGTCAACGTTGATGACCGGCCTAACTCGCCAGTTCAAGCCGGTTCATCTGAAAAGAAAAAAAAACCTGCTACATAAAAAAAAATCTACTACTATGTGTTTAATTTTTCATGCATATTTTCAATGATTGTAATAAGATAAATGTATTTTATATTTCATTTTTTTTTTTCTTCATTGATTAATGCTACAATAATGAATAATTGATAGAGCTTAGATGATCTATGTCATTTTTTTTATAAGTAGGTGACCAAGTTTTATATAAAATTATCAAGATTATTAAATAATTGTAGAATAACATGTGTCAATATTTTAGTAGTCATAAAAATTAATTTCACATTTTTTTCAATTTTATCATTTTAAAAAATAATTATTAATATTTTTTAACTAAATTATTTTTTAGACAAATAAATTTTTAACACATATTTCTCTAATAGTAATGAATTATATTGACACTATTGATGATTTTATGTGAATTATAAATTTGTATTAATTAATATAATTTTTCTTTCTTCTTCTTTTTTTTTTTCAAATTATTTGTTATTTGTTTTTTTTTTCTGTTGGGATTTTGTTATTTGTCGGTTTAAATGACCATGAACCGGCCCTTGAACCGGACCGTCCATTGACTTAATGGGCTGGTTTCGGATTGGCTTAAGGCCAATCCATGAACCGGCGGTTCATGATCAGACTGAACCATTGCGCATGTCTTTAAATCACAATTTTCTTCCAATTCTAGTTTTCTTGTTTTATGTACATGGATTACACATATGCATCTACTAGTTACACATGCAAGATGGAAAAAGAAGTAACTCGTTGGATTATTAAACCGTTCTCTTATTTAAATAATCTGACACTTCATCAAAATAGAGTAAATATACTGTAAAAAATCTATCTAAAATGTTACATCAATTTAACAAAACATTGGACTTATACATTATTGCTGTACTTTTGCTTACAATACTTATGTTTATAATTTTTAGTTGAAATATGTGAATGTCGTTTATGCTTGTAGCAAAAAGATCCAACAACTTGATGCCTTTTCCGGAAATCAAGCTGCCGATAATATCTTGGTAATAAGGGCTTTTATTCCGCAAAGGGAACTTTTAACTACTTCTGTATGGAGCTAGAGGTATGGAAATGGAATATGTTAAGGGGAGAAATGTGTATTTAGCATATAATTAATCTTGTCATAAGATGCTTAAAGAATCATTTTGCTCGTTTATAATCAAGCCTCTTGTCGCAAGTGTTATTGTAATTTAATGGTATATTCCTTGATCTTTCAAGTTAGAGATAATAGGTTTAAATCCCTCTTCTTTTTTAATGAAAAAAAAAAAAAATAAATCCCCTGTCTACTTGAACATAACAAAACATGCAAAATTTCAACCGGTTAACAAAGTTCCACGAAGATGATAATTAAGGATTGATTTTATATAAGATTTCGATAGAAGATGCATGATTAAAGCAGCTGGATAATGAGGGTATATGTCTGATATCTAGCGTTGTGCTGGAGCTTAGTTTCTGCATGGGGGGTTTGTATCACGTGTTGTGTATATATTTTACTCGTACTATATGTATTAATATATCATAATCATAATTCCCCTAAATTATTATGGATATTATATATTCTATATCATTAATGTAAACCATCATGTAAGACTCCATATAATGTCATGTATAGTTTTTAAAAATAGTATATTCTATATCATTCTTTTCTTTCTTTTCCTTTTTTCTTCCTTTTTTCATTTTTTTCTTTTTGCATCTAATGGAGAGATAAAAATCGGAAAAAGGAAAAGATATAAAAAAAATAAAAATTTTTGCAAAATAAATAAATAAGAAATACCACACTTGAAATGGTGACTTGAACTAACAAGTTCATTCAAAAATGTAAAAACTCGAACATAAATTGCTATACAAGGTAGTGGTAAGTACTCCAATAGTGAATAAAGAGACTCGGGTTTGATACGTCTTAACTGTATATTTGCCGCTCGTTGCATATATTTAGTTTATTTTTAGTAGATTGTGTAAACACCTTTAAAACCTTTTAAGTTGCATGAATCTCTAGTTTTTAAAAGGTTAGCATTTGGATCTTTTGGAACCTGCTTATAATTTACTCTAAATAATAAATTTAGGTTTTTAGGGGTTCAAGTGCTAATTTTCTAAAAATTAGAGGTCGGTGCAATGCAAAAAGATTTCAAGGGGTATTTGCACCATTTATCCTCTTATTTTTCTAAAGTTCAAAAAAGTTCAACATGTCTTATTTGAATAGTGCCCACTGAAAAGTAATAACTTTGTTACCTTGAAAATGAGCAATTAACTTTATTTTCTTGAAAAGTGGAAAAGTTAAAAAGGTATTTAATATTGTTATAGCTATTACTTTAATATCTTTTACTTTTTTTTGTTATTATAATGGGCAAGGGGATTCAAAGCTAAGACCTCTCACTTGAAAGATCTTATTGGTAATTTTTTTACTATTAAATACTTAATAATAAAGTAATACTTTTGCAAGGGTGTGCTATAAATTTCTCTTTTTTCAAAATAATAAAGTTATTGCTGCTGTCACTATAACATGAAAAAGGGATCTACTTGGGTCAACTCGTCGACCTATCACACCTATCACTTTTTCGACGCACAACCTACAACTTTTCTATATAACCTATTACACTTATCAGTTTTTTTAACCTACCACACCTATTATCTTTCAAACAAACCTATAAATTTTATGCAAGATCCAATGGTGGATCTTGCATCTTCCTTAAAAGTCGTTTTACACGACTTGACCCAAGTTTTTTCCTATAAAGAATGACATAAACCTAAGACTTCTTACTTAAGAAATTAGAAAGATGTCACTAGACTATAATTGAAAAGATCTAGATTTCAATTCTATTTAAATTTCATGTGTTTATTTATTTATTTTAAATTGTTGAATTAAATGAGCATGGTTGTGTTGCTAGTACTCTAAAATATATTATTTTGCATGTATACATTGAAATTAATATCTTTGTTTTATATGTATTAATGTGGGTGTGTAGTGAAATTATTAGTTATGTTTTTTTTGTACGTTAAGATGTTAATTAAGTTAGATTAATAAATCAACTTTAATTTTGTTTAAGGTTAGTTGATAGATATTCTTTAATTAAGTTAGCATTATTGCCCCAAATGAAGCCCAAATGAGGCTCAAATTCACCTAAATTACACATTAAAGTTGTATATGCCTTAGAGGGTAAATTTGGAATATGTATAAAGTCAAATTATGCTTAATTGAACTCTCTTTTTGCAGCCCTAATATTTTATATGAATTTTGCTTCTTCTTTCTTTCCTTTCTTCTTCCTCTTTCAATTCCATTCCAAGCTCAAGTCAAGGTCAATATCAAGTTTAAAAATCAAAGTTTTCTCAAGACAAGGTATATATAATTATTTGAATTGATTTAGTTATGATTGTTGTTTTGTTTTGTTTATCTTTCTTGAAGTGATTGCATAAATTATTCATTGGAATGAGCTAAATGTTGTCTTAATTATTTGTTCATGCTTGGGATTAATTATGAATGTGTTTTATAAGTGTGTAAGGATGTGCATGTTATCTAGAAGTGATGGGAAGCATTGGGAGGATGTGAAGAGAAATTGTGTATGAAAAATCTAGATTGGATTGGTGTGGAGTTAAAGTGTTTAATTGTGTTGAATTCTTGTTTTGAGTTGCTAGAATCGAGTAGTATAGTTAGGAGTGAGTATATGGAGTTGGAAGTGTTGTCGAGGAAGGTTTTGAAGTGTTTTAAGATGAAATTTTTCAAAGTTGAAAAACAGGGGATTTGAAATTTTCGTTTAAGCCTGTTTTTAAAACGTACGCCGGCACCTGGGAATTCAATGCCGCCGGCTTAGAGGCAGCGTTGGATTCAGAATTCTTAAGGCTGGATGAAAGCCGCCGGCTTTCGCTGGAAAAGTCAGCCAGCGTTCATTTTGTCATATTGTACGCTGGCAGCAGAAATCAAGGCCGCCGGCGTATGTGTCAAAGCTGGCCGAGTATCTGGGTAAGCGGACGGCTTAGACCTCTTTGGACGTTTTTGAAAATTTTGGTTTTGGATTCTACGCCGGCTCAAGGCCGTCGGCGTAGGATGCAAAGGCTGACGGCGTACCCTTGAATACTGCCAGCGCTGGCAGTGTTGATTTTCAAAGCATCGAGCACCGGCTCAAAGCCGCCGGCTTTGGCTGCCGGCCTATCCCCTGTGCTTTTGAAATTTAAAAACTTTTTCTAAAATTTTTCGAAGTTTGTTATTCAAGCAATTAAGTATTTATTAAGCGAATTGCGATATAATAGGACCTTTAAATGTTTATTTATGACTTTGTATTCAATTATTTGGATTTCTTTGATTAATTGTGATATTTCTATTTCAGTTAAGGATTCTTCGGTTAGTTCATCACCGAGAGATCCTAGTTATATACTAACGGGTTCAGGTACGCAATAACTTGTTTGATGTTTGCTAGGACCAGGCATTTCTAATTTGACCTAAATTGATTCGGCTTAACATTTGAATGAATTGGGTTTTTATTACGCTGTTTAATCTGGTCCAAGGAGCAGCAAACCTGTCATGATGCAATGACATGTTAGCTAGACGCTTAACCAAGTCATGATGCAATGAATTTACCATGATGCAATGACTTTACCATGATGCAATGGTACGCTATGATGCAATAGCGATTCTTTTTGGTTAAGTGGGTAGCCGATAGGGGGAATAGTATCTGAGTAACGTTTACTTAAACTTAGGGGGAAATACCATGATTTAGTTCAAAGTTTATGGGAACTTGTAAACTAGACTCATGTTATGGACTGAGTTTAAGTAGAGTCGGGCAACGGCTTTTAAACCCTAGATGAAGCTATTTTCTTCATGAAATAGATATAGGAGATATAGGTATTCGGGCTGCTTATATCAACCCCCTGAGCAGCTGCTGTTACTCAGGATCCCTGAATTCCCAAGGCGTGACCGGGGTTTGAATACCCTCTTGTTGATTAGTGAATGAAAATGTAATAAAGATAACCACTTGTTTTATGATGCATTACACCGAATTGATGATTTGGTTGCATCGGTTATTGTGTACTGGGCCTCTGGCTCACTTTTGCTGCTTTGCAGGTATTGGAGACGAGTATTATGATGACTTGGGCTATGGGTCCGATTTCGAGAGATTTCTGGATGAGTGAGACGAATAGGATCCGTTTACCCTGTACTTTTGGAAGACTTTTTGCTAAGGAAAAGCTATGTATAGAAGGCTTGTTAGTTAAGCCAATTTCTTGTTGTAATGACCTTAAGATCCTTTAGGATTCTCATGTTTTGAGAAAACATGTAATTTTTGTAGTGTCATGTATTGGTACTAAACGATGTTTATATGATGTAAATGTATGTATAGATTGCTTTTGTTAGCAATCTTGTTTTGTCTAAAAGTTCTTTACAAAGTTTAGTGATTTTGATCAAACAATTTTTATAAACTGTTAGTTTTAGGACAACCTTACATATAATGTGAAAACGTTATATGTGGTTGGGGATTCGGTACTCTAAGTCTCGGGATTTAGGGGATCGGGTCTTTACAATAATACTATTAGCGCTTATCACCATACTGTGTAGCTATTTATGTTTTAACTTTTATACCTTTTGTGTAAAATCGTGAGTTCAGGTCAGTATTTTAGCGGTACTTTCAATATTCATTTTGCAAAAATCTGATTGTTGAGATAATTTTACCTTTTTTTGTCTCCTTTTTCCCAAATACAAATATCAAACTTACATTTCTTAATATCCTTGTGTATTGCAACTGTGAACTTCGGTATGTATCTATCTATAGTATTATAATCAAAATCCTATTTTTGGTGTCTTATCCCTATATAAAATTTGTTTTGCTAGATCGGTATTATACAACAAAAAGAAACATTTGGAATTGATAATTATTGCAGAAATTTTCTGGAAAATATTAATTTGAGAAAATATGGTTAAGTTAGTGAAATAAACATTTAATAGATGGCGGAAAATTGGCTTATAGGAACAAAAGAGTCCATAATTAACTTACAGCCCTATTCATTCCCTCATCCTTCAATCTAAAGTTATTATTACGATATTCATCTGAAGAGAGTGACAATTCATAATGAATTGTTATTACATAAAATGATGAATAGCAATTCACGTGCTCACTCCATGTCATTCAATAGTTTATTTTTTAACTTTATCATAAATACCATTATTTTGAAAATATGACCTATACAATTATTCTTTCCTATAATAAATATAAATGACATTATAGATATTTTATATTTTACCCTAATAAATGTTTGTTTTACTTGTTATATCAAGTGAACATTGTAATAGCCATTATAACCTTATTACATTCCTTTTGAATTATAATTTCAGTCTCCCCTTATTTCATACTGCGAACTGAAAGAGCCATTATAGTGCGGACAAATTTGCTTTCCTTAGAGAATTTACATCTCCTATTAATTTTGCTATGAGAGTTTGAATGTGGAATTCCCTTTAAATACAACCACATCTTGATACTTGAATAGCAAAGGATTCAAGTTTCAAAACTACACTTCACATTTATGTTAGATTTTATATTTAATAATTATTTAAAGAGTGGCATAGTGCAAAAGAGACAGAGATTCATGTAAAATTTTATACTAAATTAGAGAAGCATTACCTTTTATATTTGAGAATAAATCTCAAGAAAACCTTCCTCGAGAGTTATGATTTTTATTATTTAAATCATATCCATTAGATTTGAATTAGATTAGCTATAAACTAGTTTAGTTCATTAATCATGAATAGATGTGATCTAAATAAATAAACCACTTCAAAAGTTTGATCAAAAGTTACAACTCTTCATGTTTTAACATTATAAAAATTTTGTAAATGCAACATGTTCCAATTTATTCAAGCTAGTTTGGGCTAACTTACATCGTAGACATAAGAAGTCCGAGCTAACTCAGATTGGTTTTAGTAAACTTGCCCTTTCGCATTTTGTTTCGATTCTGTTCTTTTTTTTTTTTTTTTGAGTTTTCTTTTGCGCAACTTTTGTTATCAATAAAAATTACATCACAAGAAAATTAAACAAAAACTACAAATAAAGCAACAAATATAAGATGATATGAAAATAAGTATTATATAATTTTTTTATGATGGTTTTGTAATGCGAAAAAAATATTATTTTTATTATAAATGAAATCTAGTTTATTAGCTTTTTCTGGGGAAATTTTAAAGGGGGGAGGATAATCATTAATTGATATATATATATATATATATATATCTATAACATTTATGAGAAATAAACCCAACACCCCAAGCACATTTGTGGAAATTGAACTCAAGACCCCAAATTTGTAATTTGTAATTACCATAACTTTATCCATTTAGTAGCGTGTAACATTGTTATAAAATTTGCTCATTAATATATGAATACAAAACATATTTTATTACATTTATATATATATAGTAAAAGATCAACTTTTTTCCAAGCTTCCGGGGATGAGTAGGAGCGTTGCATCTGTCCATGTTTTATTTTTTTCAAACACATGCATTGATATGCATCTCTCATTACTTTATATGTTTAGGTTATTAGTTCATTATATAGTAAATTAAATTTTAAGACACACAATATCTACTATATTTTGTAGTTATATAAATATATGTATATATATATATATATTATAATTTGATATTTTATATATATTGAAATGAAGACAATTTCATTTATCCTACATTTTTGAGGATTGAAGGAGATTCTTCCTATATCTAATCTGAACTTAATTGTTCTCTTGGCGTGGTTTAAACATCATATTATGATCCAAGAATTCTACATCCTATGTATAACTTAAGAAACTATTACTATTAAAAAAGTAATAAAAAATTGTAAATACACCTTCAAACTATTTTAGGTTTCTCAGCTTTAAACTATTTATTAGATATATGAGATCTCTTAGTTCTTAATATTGGGTTTCATTTTACCATAATTTTTAAAATGCACACACACACCATTTGTTAAAGCTCTCAAATCTTGTCATTCATGGTCCTTTTAGTGATTATTTTGACATGTTAGCAATGATTTCGAGTTTATTGTATACCTTTAAAAGTAATATGAAGTAAAGCCATGGCTTAAATGTTAACGAAGTCCATCTAGACCCAAGCAATAATCAGATTTATATCAAGACCCAATTAGAACCATTTTATTGACTTGTGGACCTAGCAGATTTAAGCGGGTTCACCAACAAAATTAAAAAAAATTACAAGAAAAGAAAAAAAAAAATATAATTATATGATATTGAAAATTTAAATTATTTCCATACAAATTGGAAATTTTCATTTTTACTCATAGCATTTAACGTTGCGGATAATAGAAGATAAGTTTACCTTCAAAAACATAATTGGTTTGATTTATATAGATTTCTACGGAAGATATCATTCCTTAATAGCGTAAACTAATTTTTATGCTTTAATCTTCTTTATAGCTTAAAGATTTTTTTTTCAGTCCATGATACTAATGCGATAACTGAAGATGAATGTGATTGTATCATACATAAATGTACATTCTTGACAACATGTTAAAAGGAATGCTAAAGACTATATGGTTCTTGAACTCAACTTGTCTTTTGGTTTAAAATTAATTTATTTAAACTTTTTTCCTAAAAAAATTAAACTTGAAGAAAAAAAGAAGAAAATTATTGGGTCATAGGTCATAGATTGGACCGACGAACTGATGGGTGGTAGACCAATATGAGAACTGCCATAGCAGACTCTAATTTTGGGTCTCCATTTTTATTAAGCCTGGAGCGAGTACTATTTAAGCTTAGACTTACGCTTAGGGAGTATTTGCATGTCCTTGAAATTTATATAATATGAGGAAAACAAATAGAATCCCTGTTTTTTCAATTTTTTTTTCTTCTTCTTTTTTTTGCCTTCTCTTTTCATTTTTTTTTTTTAATTTTGAAAATTTTGTTGTATGTATTTTTTCTAAATACTATTAAGGATAAAATAGTTTTTTGAAGGTCTATGTTTCTTAACATTTGGCCATTCACTCATTTTTTTACTTTAAACATATGTAATAAATATAAAACAAAAAATTATATCTACGATTCATACCTTTCTTAGTTTCCACTACCAACATCTTGTAGGAAATTAACTGGACACAATCTACATTCCTACCAATCCATTGATTACTGGAGGCTAATTTGACAACAAGGACATGTTACAAATTTCCCCTATATATCTTTCCATATATTCTGTATTCAAATAAAGTTTGCCAGAGTAAGATGTTCGTTTTTCAATGTAATTGTCTCCGTGGAATGCACGCCGTATAATAACAATTTTTTTGGAAAATATAAAATTTAATATCTTATTTTTAAAGTGATAAATTTCATATTTAATTAAACTTTTTATAATTATTTTTACTAATTTTTGTTTTGTTCATTAATATGAAAGAGACAACACATTTTTAAAATTTCACTAATTCTCCTTATACCACCTACCACTAATAGGTTGTTTCTTCCACGCAGAAAATAGAGCAAATAGTATTAGGAGAATGGTAAAAATAATCATGAAATGTTTAGTTAGATATTAAATTGAATATTTCAAAGTTCAAATATTAAATTGAATATTTATACAATATCCACAATCAAATTTGACGATCTCTTTCTCTCTCTTTGCCTGCAAATGATCCATTCCACTTGAATGATTAATATTAATGTCATTAAGCATATTATAAGACCATTGACAATTAACATATCACCATGAATACTTCTTTCTTATGATATAAACTAATATTTCTAAAAAAAGAAATATATAAATGAAACTTCTCTTTGAATTCTAGTGAAGATTTTTTTATAACAATGAGACACTTGTTAGACACATGTTTTTCAAGCTTTATACACAAATGTTAACTAGGGGTGAGCTACAGAGAATAAGTATAGTATGAGGTTTATTTTTAATTTTTCACTCTATGAGGTAGGTACATATTCTTAAATTTCAAGGCTTAAAACCTACCTTAGGCTACCTTAAAACTACCTAGATACTAGTATTCTATTAATGTTATAGATTTTGACATAAAATTCCAAAAACTTGAGTCATTAATATTTCATAAGAGTTCAAAAGGATAACTTAAATGTAAGAGTTAGTTGGCATTTATATTGCATACTTTCACCCTACTAAAGGGTATTCATTTATACTTTTGCTTTACGTTTATATTTATACATGCATACTATTAAACCGATGGCACACCTATATTACTTAGCTTTCTATTATAATATTTATATTTGTTTTGCGTTATTCATATGTTTAATTCTTTTTCATCTTGGTAGAATTTGCAACTTAGAATTAAATACATAATATTATTTACAATTCATTATTATCCCTTCCTAATTTCTACATAGTGGATGCAAGCCTATAAACTTTGTCTCGTATATTTTTAAGTTTTAAAATGGTAATCATATCTCTATCTTATACTATTAGAGTAGATTATGAAAAGTTATATTCATAATCTCTTTTAAAATTTTTACTCTCATTTGAACTTACATGATCTGTTAGGACATCATAAGGTATAACATAAAATAAAATTACTTTTTTTTTTTTTTTTGGGATGGAAAAGATATATATATTAGATCATAAAAAGAAAGACATTAGTCCATAATACAAGTAATATGAAGACCTTGTAGGCCAACGAACTAAAAAAAAACAAAAGATGTAAAGCATCAACTTGGATTAACATTGGTCCAACTTGGACTAACATTCGTCCTAGACCCCCGTCTAGGAGCAAACTAATTTTGTCTTTGAATAAATAAAGAAGAGCAAAATCTGGTGGAACAAACCCAGTTCGGAAATCCGTCCTGCAATCATGCATCGTAGCTGCCAACCTATCAGAAAGAAATTTGTTTCTCACTGAAGTCCAGCTCCTATGCTACCTTCATTAACTGTAGCAACATGTTAGGTTAGGCGGGTTGACTTTTCTAGCCGACCATCGAACTACGAACTTCAGCCAGTGTCTTGGATCTTAAATTTCAACTATCGATGTGGTCTAATTTAATTGGTGAACGATTGCTGTTGCACTATACAGATGGACATTTGTTGTCTTGGAATTGATGTTTTACTTATATCTTTATTGATTATAATTCAACATTTAAATAATTTGAAACAAATGTTTATAATCTATATTGATACATTTTTAATTAATAATTGGTTGAAATATCATTCAAACAACCAAATTAAAAATAATAAATATGAATTCTGATTTACTGTATCAATTTTCAGATGATCTATCTCCACGCACTTCCTAAAATATGAATATTTTTGTGTCACCAACTGAATTTCAAGCATCAATTGTGCCATGGAATTGAAGCATAATTTTTGTTTTTCCTTTTTTGATTTTCAGATGGTAAAACACATCTTGAATCAGGTATATCATTCCTCTATTAGGTTTATTATACTTTTCACATCTTCCTTTTAACCCTTAAATTAAAAGCAATTAGTTAATTACCCTTTTCTAGTTCATATACTGGAGGAATGGACGTTTAAATATTAGACCAAATTTATATCTATCTACATTCTCTACATACTTCTTATTTTTAGGAAATGCTTTAAAATCTTTAGTAAAATGGGATATGGCTTTATAGTGTCAAATAACATATTTATTTGTTTGATAATATATCTAGTGGTAATTATAAGGTTGATACTGCAGATTTAACCTACAAATAATTTAGTTAATTAGCTAAGAACATAAGTGGCAATACACATCCCTACTAGATACTCATGTCCTATGTCTTGCTCATTTAAGGGCTTAAAAGTAACAAATGATGCTAATTAATTTTTTAAAACCACATATTTATATTTCAATTATAAAAGAATAATTATTTTAAATTGAATCAATTCTTATATGAATCGTAACTCTTATGCTATAGAGGATATTTCAGCCATGACAACTCATTGCAAATTCTTTTCTACCACATAAGTACTTTCAAAGCATTTTACAAACGACATACTTAATATATATTTAAAACACTCACTTTACCTGATTTAGTAGCATTTTAAAAATTGTTATATGAAAAATTTTTTGAGTCTATTTTAAGGAGATTACATATGGCATTGGGAAGTCTAAATACTAGTATTTAGAGGTTTCATAACTAAAACATAGCAAAAAGGTAGTGACTACTTTTACCATCTCTTTGAGAAATCCTGAGATCCCAAAAGTGACTAAGCTGACTAAAGTGGTTCACCTGACTAGCTTTATAAAGTTGTCTCGTGTACCCGTTGAATGAATTATATTATAGGGGGATGAGCAAAAGCCACAAATCAGTGAAATGAAAGTGCAATTTCCTCATCATTACTCCTCAACAAGTAAACACAAGCAAGTTATGTAGCATATGCAATGCAATCATTACACACAGTTTTCTGGTTACCAATGTGATGTGTAGGATTTAACCCCCTCTACTTTGGTTTAGGAAATTCACAATTCCATTAGTGTCTATATCATCTAATATCAATTCATTTGTATCACAAGCCTTGTGGTACCTTAAATGATATCTTCAATCTAGTCATAGGTTTGATCATCATAATAATTCTCGTACATCATAGATACCTTAAATGCAGTCATGAGGTGGCATAAGATACCTTAAACACAGTCATGGGCCGATATCTCTAGATTTACAATAAGACCTAAAACGATAGTTTGAACAAGGTTTGCAATCTGTGACTTCCCTTGATCTTTTAGTTGAAAGATAAGTGAATGGTTCTTGGATCACGTATCCTTGGACATTGAGGGTATGTCGAATAAGCACATGGGACCAAATACGGTACCTCATATGTACCGTATGTGGTTTCACATGCTTATTTGGCATACCCTCAATAGAAAGTGTTGTAAAAAATAGGTGGTCCTTTATTTTTCCTTTTAGTTTGTCCCATGAAGCTAGAAACCAAAATACCTATGAGAGAATCTAAATAGAGCTCATTTATAATCATTAACTAAATATTCGCTTCCTTTTTTTTACATCATTGGACAATGATGGTAATAGTTGATTCAATTTGCATGCAATTATTTTCCAATTTTATTTATGATTTTGATAGTTATAATAATAAATATGAGGTGGTAAATCAATATATAATTTAATCTAATCAAGGTCATGCAAAGAAACACAATTCACATATAAGCACATAGTCCAGCAATTCAATTTCAAACACCAAACATGGCATTGGTTATTGTTTCTTCAAGTTTGTATTGACTTTGGTGAATATAGAAAGAGTGTTGTTAACGGTTCTTAACATGTCCACCTTAGCTGATAGGATGATTATTGTGTAGCTTTTAGGATCGTTGCTTAGAGAATCTCATCACTTTCCCTTTCTCTCAAACAATATGCAAGTTGAAGCATACTTCTTTGAATCTAATGGTCATATCTATTTCTGTACCAATTACTATTATGTAAATTACATTGAAAGGTATCAATGTTTAAGAGTAAGTTCATTTAAGAGATTAACGTTTCGAGTGGTTAAAAAGAGAAAGCAATGTTGGAGAATAAATTTATTTAAAGTATCAATACTTCAAGTGGTTAAAAAGGGGAATCAACATTTTGTATAGTAAGTTAAATAAGTTATTAATAATAGTTTTTAAAAATTAAGAAAATTTAATTGAAGATTAATTCAAATAATAATATCTTAAATGAACTTTGCATAATATTAATACCATATTTGATTCACTTTGCAAATATTGATTCGTCTATTTAATCATTTGAAATATTGATATCTTAAATTTACTCTCAAACGTTGATACCTTTTGGTATAATGTACCCAATTACTATTCGAAGTTTAGGCTTTCAACTATATTTCTTCATTCCAATTGGGTGGTAATTATTATTTTTAGCTTAACTAGAAATATTTAAATCAATTTATTTTTACTTAGAAAATAAGAATCAAACTAGATAGTGGTTGAATAGGTAAGGAATTTGCCGGCCGAGTCAGGTCGTTAATCCAAGATTGGATTGGTTAGGCAGTGACGCGGGCCGTGACCAACTGGACAATGATATTGACCGGACCATTACGGACTGGATGGTTGAAGAGGTGCCATTAACTGGATTGTGGGGATAAGAACCAATCAAATGATGATCTTCTTCACAAATTTTTTTCTCCTGTATTTGTGTAGCAAGCTGGATTCGATGTGTTCAATTCGTAAACTACCAATAACTCAATAATAGTATAAATCATGCTATAAGACAGTAGATAAACAGCAATACAACACAACATATACACAGAAAGTGCAGCAAATCATCGAAACTCCTACTTATGGTAGCCTCATAGCATCTTAGTCGAGGTAATTTGGATGGTTAGATTGAAAAAAAAAAATTTCACCTAAAACTCATGATAAAACATTTCTCTAAGTTTGAGAAATACAACTATGTAAGTTAGAATTAAAAAATTTTCATAAAATTCTTGAGAACGAATTAATTTTATACTCTCGTTGAGTCTTTTAACATCCAAAACTTCTCTAAAAGATCTCTCTAGTGTTGGGACAGGGCGAACCCTCCCTCTCAATCATTAGGATTGATGGCTTTTATCCTGTAAATTTTGCTTGTTATAGTAGGTTTACTTGTTTTGAGGAGATGTGCACCACCTTACTCTCTTCCTAAACTTAGTCATGCATGCCATTTGTCCATCATAGATGATAACACTTTATCCTTTACGCAGACATGTCAATTGAACATTTTCTTTGCTTGAATGAAAAAACGACCGGCAGGTATGATGCACTTGTTAATTAAACAAAGAAAACATCTCAAAATTTGAAGGAACTAAATATTTTTAGGTAGAGCTTATGTTTACCATCATTTAAAAAAAATTACTAAAATATTAATTATATAAAAATAATTACTAAAATATTATTGTTTTGTGATGCAATACTTATTTCAATATGTGTTGCATTTATCAAATGCAATACAACATTTATAGTATGTTGCTGCATCGCATTTAATACATACAGTATATGTTGAAAATATTGTATTATATGTATTAAATGCTATACTACAATGGTATTTATGTAATTTTTCTTATCCAATTAATATTTGTGTATTTTTTTTCATGCATTGGTAAGTGACAAATTATCTCTAATGAATTAAATTATATGCATATATTATCTCCTTGACCTCTAGGAATATTTTGTCATTGTTTCATCTTTCTCTCCTTTTATAATGGGTGAATACTTAAGGCTTTATTTGATACGGTGAAATGAATTAGATAGGAAAGATCGTAGAAGGAAAAAAAAATGTAGAGTGAATGAATTATTAAAGAATTTAAATCATCCTAGATATTGAAGGGGAGGGAAATGGACAAAATCTTAATTATTATAAAAGATAAAATAATAAATTATTTATATGCCCTTAAAAGATAATAAGAAATTTAAAAAGGAAGGGTGCAAGAATAATTTAAAACAAAAATCATTTCCCTCTTTATTTTCTCTATTTAGAAGAGGACAAAAAAAAAAAAAAATAGTGGAACCCATGAAATATATTCCATCAACTTTCCTTCCCCTTCTCTTATCCTCTCAAAATAGACAAGAAAATAAAATTTAATCCCTTCCATTCCTCCTCTCTCCTCCTAATCACTCCTTCGTGATACTCTTGTACCAAACACATTGTAAGTGACAATATTCGTTAATTTCTGCAAAATAAGAGAAATAAGTACAACATTCATTTATTTTATTCCATATAAAAGTAAAAGGGAAAAGGAATTTAACCGATTGATCTTGTGATTAAAAAAAAAATGTTCCCATTATATGTGTGGGTTTATGCCTTTTCCTATTAATTGTACTTGGCATTGATCAATGATGCACTGAAAAGGACGGTGATTAAGGCATCTTTATTGAGGTTGCTTGGTATTAGACTCTTTTTTCCATTTTAATAGATAAACTTTCTTATGTAACGAGTAAAAAAATATTAAATGAATGATAAGGAACTCTTGAATGAAGTAGAGAGTTCTTTAGCAATAAGAGTTGCTCTATTTGGAATATTTGTTTTTTCCTTTGAGATCTAATCCACATTTGTATTTAAATCTCTTATAATATATATAAGCAATTAATTGTTCTTCTTTTTCTCATTTTTTTCTTTTTACAAAAACCTGGATTGTAATAGAGACTAAATAAACTAATGCCAAATAAACATAAAGTTGTTGAACAAACATATAGCATAAGATGTTGATATAGCACCTTAAGAAACTTATTAAGCAACATAGGAATAAAAATGATCTTATAATTAAAATAAATTGATTATTTAACGAATAAGGTTTAGGGAATCTTTATGATATATATCTATGACTGACTTGTATCATTTTTATGATATGCTTTTTCGGTCTTCTTTTTTACTTATTTGATAAAGTAATGAAAAGTTGAAGGAACACTTGAAGTTTGAAAAGTAAGAAATTTAAAATCTTTATCATAATTAGATGTTACAATCCTTTTTTCTTCAGCTTAAATATATATATATATATATATAAATTAAGGTTGTATTTGTTTTGAAAAAAATATTTTGTTTATTTTTATTTGTTTGTTATGTTCAAAATATCATTTTAAGTGGAAAGCATATTCACTTTTAAGGAAAAATTGTTAGCATTCTTTTAGAAAACAACATATCCATTTCAAAAAGGTTTCCCAAACTACTCTATAATAGTAATACCTTAATTACATACTGCTCTATGTTACATATAACGAAGAGTTTTTTTTCCATATTTTTTTTAAAATCATAACTAAACACATGAAAACATGTGATTTTCAATAAATTTTTTCAATGAAAAATATTGCCACTTGACAAATAATTTTCTTTAAAAAAAAAAAACATTTATCCTAATAAAATTGTATTTTTTTCTCTCGAATCTATTATTTCCCAATCATATTTTTATCATCCAAGGAACCTTTAATGATAAAGAAGGAAACTTTAATGACTCGTTCACTTCGCTGAATGAATAAGTTTGCAATAGAATCCTATTAGAGAGGAATGGAATAGAGTTGTAATAGAATTTTTCTTTATTAATTTTTTATCTAAATAGTGATATTTAAAAAAAAAAAGATAGTTTCAGCATTGAATTAATATTCATAGATTTGAATAAAGAATGACTATTCAATATTTTGTGTAATATGAATTCATTATGGAATCTGAACTAAACGGCGTAATAGCTATTCGTTAATAATAAAACTGTAATGAAATTATAATTACAACGAAGTGAACGAGTGGTAATTGAATCGATCTCATTAAATTATTAAATGGTATATATATAAGCATAAGGAATCATTAGATATGAAAAATTTAATGTCTACTCTTTACCACAAAAGTGTGGAAGCTCCTAAAAGGAAGAGGTGTGATTACTTTTGTCACACTGGTAAACGGCCGTAGTCTAGTCAACAAAGGTCTTAATGAAAAGGATTTTCTCTTTGGGTTTTTTCATTTTTTTTTCTTTTTATTTTTAACCCTAACTAGAATAATAAAATGAAGGGGACTAAAAGCCAAATTTACTTATAAACCCTTGCATGTTTCACAAACCTAATAGAAGGTACTAGGAAAGGAATCCTACGTGTTTGATCTTCTTTTACCGTAATTAAAACGGCGACGACATGGACATGGTACACAGTGCCAGTACCATTGGTGACCATTCCAAAACACGATTGCCCATCTTTATTTCAAACTTGAAATTTTATTTAAATTACAAACAAGTGCACCTAAATCTGTATTTCGTTAAGCTAACCTCACTCTACAGCCATCTCTCTCTCTTCTCTCTGTTTCTGCTATATTCAGTCAGCAAAACATGGCTTCAACTCTTCTACTGTCTTCACTTCTCATCGTTTCTCTCTCCCTTCAATCCTTCCATGCAAGCAGTTTATCACCAATTTTCTCACCCATCGCAGGTTCCTTAATTTTTTTTTTATATTTTTTAAATAATTTTCCCATTAATTATTCTGTATAAAAAAGTTTTAATGTGTTCTTATTCTCATCAGTTTTTTTTTCTATTTTTTTTTTTAATTTTTAGTGCATGGTTGTGTCAATAAACCAGTATTATTATTTGTGCAGGGGATGTATGCAAAGATGTGCAGTGTGGAAAGGGAAGTTGCAAAGCTACGAATAACAGCAGTTTCTTGCGTAATTATGAATGCGAATGTCAAACGGGGTGGTGGAAGAAGGTTGATTCTGATCTCAAGTTCCTTCCTTGTGTGATTCCCAATTGTGAGTTGTTCTTGTTTGTCTCTTTCCATATAATCCTAGTTTTTTTCTTTCTAATTTTCTTTTTATAATTGTAATGCTTCATTATGGTTCGATTTCTTATACTAAGAATGCTTCCTAGGGAGGAAGATTCATTACCATTTTCACAGATAGTTCGGTTATTTAATAATTAATTGTGTGGAAATTTTGCCGGTAATACAGTGGCAAGATCATTTTATCATGGGAGAGAAGGGTAAAATCCATGTCCGTCATGTTTTGATGGGACTGAAAAGGGGCTATCTAATAGCTAAGATTTATGCCGGTATATTCATTTTAATAGTTAGATAATTGATTAGACTTTTCTGAGAAAACGCGTATGATGGGGAGAAAGATTTGAAAATTCAGAATTACTAAGAGAGTCTTGTTTGATTGTGATTCCAGAGATATTCTGAGAGCCCAATGACCAAAATCAATCAATAGTTTAGGAAGTCGCTACTGTGAAGTATTTGTTGTGATTATTGACTTGAATACATGAGCAGATTTCACTGAGACGTGGAGACGGTTTGATAATGTTCAAAGATGAGTTAAGCTGTAAGCACGGGGTATACACGCTTGGGTGTGGTTTTTAAGAACTTTGTTAGAATTTCATGAATTTTTGTGAAGAAAAGTCAAAAGCATTTTGCTTTTAGAAAGATGCTCTTCAAGTTAAAGACAAAAAATATCATGGCATCACTTAAAGCTACAGTTTGTTGATTTTGACAGTAACGTTTGATCCACAAAAAATGTACCATGTGTTAGTTTCACAAGTAAACAGAAAAACAGAAAACTAGTTGATAACTAGTTGTTGGCATGAATCACGAACATATTTCGATTGGATTGGTGGTCAAGACCCTTGTCTCTCTGAGATTTGCCCCACTCTTGCTTAATGTTATTAAACAAATACCTGTAGGTGCATGATGTGGATATTGATCTTTTGATTATACTTTCAGATAATGACCTTAATGATTTGTTAATGCCGGTTTTGAATAATTCATCATTAGAAGATCAATAGGCAACAGATATGCTGACTTCTTATTTTGTACATTCAGTGCACGCTTGATTTTTCTTGCACGAAAGCTCCTCCTCCGGTTCAAGATAAAGCTGGTGCATCTAATGAATCATTCTTCAGCCGTAAGCATTATCCTTCTACCTTTGCTAAAACAAATTTGACCGCTACAAATTGAAAAAGGAAAAAGAAAAAAAAAATGAAAAGAAAGAGTTGATTAGTGATTTTAAAGAATCTAAAGTTAGATCATCTTGCATGCTAAATTCTGCCCTCATTGTATATAAAGATTGAATTTATCCAAAGTCTTGCCTGGCTTGTAAGTCTGACTTAGATGAAATAATATGAGCTTCCCACTAAACTTGCAACCTGACCATTTGTGTAAGAATATGCTCCGGGATCACAACACATATGTGCCATCTTTGTAGAAAGACCAAGGAGAATGGATTTAGTTGAATATGTTTTGATATTATCCACTAATTTAGTAATGATTTATAGAATGTTTTGGAAATTTTGGTGCTGCTGAGCTTTAGATATATCTATAAGGAGTTTCAGTACACGTTACGGAACTTTCAGCCCGAAATGGTTACTTATTGTCATTCCAACCAATTGTTTCTATATATGATCACCCTCGTATTGTAAAACATGGGGTCCAATTATGGAAGGTTACCAATCAATTAAGCTGATAACTTTCAGAACACCAATTCCTTCTCTTTATCATTTCTGATTTATAAGCTGTATCTTTGTTGCAGCCTGTCATTGGGCTAATTGCGGAGGTGGATCTTGCAACAGGACATCATTGTTCTCATACAGTTGTTTATGTCAAGAGGGATATAAAAATCTTTTGAATCTTACTACTTTGCCATGCTACAAAGAATGTAAGGACTACTGTTGTACAGACCATCATAACATCTGCTGTTTTTCTCGCCAATTACGTAAGATGGAGGAAATTTAATTTAATTTTGGTTTTTGGAATTAAAGGTGCAATTGGCATGGATTGCTCGAGCCTTGGGATATCAAAGTCAAACGCATCTATATCCCCAAGTCCCAGTTTGGCAGCTAATGAAGGTAACAAAGGTAAGTAGGCCTCCAATTTAAATGCCTGTGGTCCTTCATTCTACTCCCAATTCACAAAATTAGGTAAAGATTGACAATTAGAGTCAACTTATTAATAAGATGTCCTGCTATGGCGCTTTGTTCCTATCTTTATGCATTAGTTTTATTATGTTCACAGCGTATGGATTATGTTCATTTTCTGTCTACACTTTTCATAGAATTTGCTTACTAAGGGAACCCCCAAATCAATATATATTTTAAAAAAAAGTAAGTTATAATTATTCCTAGATTACTGATCTGGGTTGTTTTCTCTTGTAACAGCTCGTGCACCTCTGCGCCGGAATTCTTGGTGGTTGATAGCCCTGATAAATGTTCCATGTTTTATTGTTTGGTGGTAGAGCAAGCTCCAGAACAACCTTAATATGTTTTGTGAAGTCATTATACGCGATTTCAGTGTTGTTTGTGTAATGTGTTGATCATAGCAGTTAGAAATATAGGGTTTGATGCACTGATGTTCCTGAGTGAGGGACCACACGAACATAAATTTTAGTCAGTTTTTCTTCAGATAGAAAGATTCATCACGACTACGAGGTGGAGCTTGTACTTGTAGCATAGCAACTCTGAACCTTCTTCTTCTTTGGTTTTAATTTTTCTTTATATGTTATGTATAAAACATGTTGGCATGACTTTTCCAGTTATATTATATGAGAATAACGGGGGTGGAGGACGTATTTGTGACATGTAGAAGTTAATGTAATGGGGAGTCTTTTTTGCTTTATTTGTGAAGTTAGAAAATTTTGTTCTTATATTATCGAGTTTATGCTAGCTTTGACAAATTTAATTCTTTGTGCTATTATTGCTATCTTTATATATAACTGCCATATCGATAGTAATGCTTATATGCATATTTTTCAAAATCACGATTTTATTCTTATGATTCTTAACTAGTTTATAGAATTTATTTATTTTTTTCCTAGAATCTTACTATTTTAATTGAGCTTACTTATCAAGTTCACTAATTTTACCTATTCGAGTTATATACACTAAAATAAAAAATATAATCATATTTTTATAAGCTCATCAATTATTAAGATGGTGCATCTTTCTTATTATGTTTTAAATTTATTTCACTCTCTGTCTCTTTCCCTTCTTAGATGATACACCTTTCTTATTGTATTTTAAATTTATTTTCACTCTCTTTTGTCTCTCTGATGTTAAGTCTTCTATTTAATATTTATAGAATTCATTTAAACTGAGTTAAGGTTGTAAAGTTTATATGAAAATTTCATTTCATTTATATAATTATGAAATTAAAATAAGTTATAAAGTTTAATTCTTTTTTAATTCATCACTTTTTCAAACAAAATCATAAAATAGAATTTAATTTTGATACTACTAGTTCTTTTTTTTTTTTTTTTATGTATGCTATATTATGAATTAAGAATTATTATGACAATGAAACTTAAATTTTTTTTTCTATATCTATTATGTACTTGAAGTAATTTATAGTTATTATAAATATATCCATAGTTTATCAAAGTTACTTTGTATAGATTGTAAAAACATATGTTTCTATATTTTGGTTCTATGTTTCGATTTTACACTCTTTAATGATTCTACATTAAATTGCGAGTTTAACAAGCTTGTTTATAAAGGTAAATATAAGAGTAATTTGGTAATCTCTTTCTTGACCCTTAAGAATAATCTCCAAACTCTCATTTTTTAACACTAATACAAATTAGATCCAATGATTGAATTATATCCAGGACTGATGATCACAGCTTTTGTGGTTGATAATTTCATAGAACATGTTGTACATTTGTTCCTTCTCCTTTTCAAGGGGTTATTTCTCTCTCTCTATAATTCAAGAAAGCTATTTCAATCCTCTAAGAAAATCAAGGTAAATCTTCTACACTTCTTCTTTGTTTTGGATTTTAAGAATTAAATTAAGCCCTAAAACGAGAATGTGGTGGAATTAGACCAAAGTAACCTAAAGGTGCAGAGAAGGGGTAATTGTTAGTATTGGTAAGTGTAATTCTCTTATAACTATAATGAGTTCAATAGTTTCAAATCTAGAATCTGTTTTTTCAAGAATTCGGTGTAAAAGCAAGTGATTTAGGTATATGCACATGATAAAGTTTGGATCATATTGAAAAACGTATTTGAGATGAGTCTAATTAAGATGTAAACTCAACTCGGAGTTGATTGTGAAGTTATGGTTTGTAGGAGAATAAAAATATATGATAGGGGTTTAGGATTTGATGTTTTAGTAACTTAAATTTTGTGTAATGTGGAGATAATTATTGTCTGATTGAGGACTTAGATTAATTAGAAATGATTTTGATGGATGAGTTTAGATAAAGAATGAGAAAGGATCTCTTTTATGCAACTTTTGGAGTTATGGCTAGCTAAGAAGTAGGAAAATCGTATTCGAGAGGTCACTTAATTGGTCATAGACCATGATCGACATTTGCTTCTCCTAAGGAAGCCTAGTTGTTGACCCTTACTCCTTCCCACATACTCGATTGGCCTTATTCAACCCTTGGTCCACTGACTTGTTTTTTAGGTCTTAAATAAAACTTTTAAATCCCAAATACCTATTTTAAGTAGAAAATCAACCCTTAGATGTAAAAATATTGACGTAAAATACAACCAGATAATTAGTAATGAGATTATATATTTGTATGAGGCTTTGATTTTTGAAGTGTTCTTGAAGCTATAGATGGTTTTTGGTTCGAATCATGATTTAACAAGGTAAGTGTCCATGATTTAGTGCATGCGTATTAGAATTACACCAAGATTATATGCTCTTGTGAAGAATTTTGAATTTGATTTACAATTTTGGGGGCTATTGCTAATAAAATTTCATATATCAGTATTTCAATAGTTATTCATGCATATTTGATCTCAAAAAGTTATCCAATTCAATTTTTGAGAAAAAATATTGATTCTAAGTAGTATAATATATTATTAGGAGCCCTTGTTTTTTTCAATTGGGCTTCTATTATTTGATGTCATGGATTGACTTGTAAGAATAGAGGCATGACAAAAAAAAGGGCTTGATTTTAAGGGTATTTTAGGAGATTTGACTCATTTGACTTGTAATAAGAATTATTGAATCTAGAAAATGGGTGATTTAGGCTTCTTTGATAAGCCCATGTTATTTCATAAGAGACTTATTAATATGACTATATCCTAAGAGAATCCAAGAAATGATTCCAAAGAGAAAAACTAACTCTAAAATTGAAAATATAGGTGTTTACTAGAAACATCATTAAGCAAGTAGACTACAATCACAGAGTACTCAACCAACGAATTAAGGAAATTAGCTAATAGATCTTAATTGGTAACAACTATATTTAAGGATTTTCTAGATAAAATGAGATGAAGAATGATATGGATGTCTCATCTTAAACATGACTTACTATGAAAGTTTAAACTATGCTTATCTTATAGATATCACTCATTAAAAAAAAAAAATAAAAGTCAAATTGTTTTCCTTGTTAGGGTCGAGAAATTTATAAAAGTGGGAAGTTGAAAGAGATACACTTTATAAAGAGAAATTTCATTCAAAGATCGATAATAATTCAGGGTTAAATGAGAATATTATCATGTATAAGGTCTAAATATGGATAAAAAAAATTTAGAATAATACATGTAAATAAGGAAACAAATAATTAATCAAATACCTATTTCCTAAAGTATTGATTTTCATAATTTTAGTTGAGTCTTTATTACATCTCATTTAAAATCCAATTATAGAATCAATGGTGAGTGCACCTATAGAACTGGAAATAAAACCTCATGTCAAGTCAAAAGTGGAATCCAATGATGGAGCAAAAGCATGTACTTCAAGAGTTGAAGTTAATTCCAACACTAACAAACTTCTTCCTAAGTTCACATGGTGCAATAAGTAATTCTTCTTCAAGTGCTTATTATTTTGATAACGATGAATCAACATGGATCCTTTAAGCCAAGTTATTCAAACCCTTAGCTTGATTACACCGTTATAGCTTTGATTTTCAGTTATTCCATAGTTGTTATTCCTAACACTTGAACTTATCTTCTTGTAAGCCTTATGAAGGCTTTGGTCTGGCCTAGCCTAAGCCCAACAATTTATAAAAGTTAAAGTTGGCATTAATCTAATTCATGGATCGTAAGAAAACACACACACACACACTACACACACAAAATCCGATGACTCTTACCAACTGCTCACATGATCTGCTCATCTTAAGATCATCCAACGATGGAGATAAGGAGTTTGCATTTAAAAAACCGCATCCTCCTTTTTAAAGGATTTGAAATTAACAAATTTTAAAGAAATGATGAAACCTTATAGGAATTATGCCATAAAAGATCAAGTATCAAATAAATTGATCAAGATTGTTCTAAGATTAGCTAGGAACATTAAGTTTGATGTGCTATCACAAGTGTACTGAGAAGTAAAGTTAACCCACATGCCTTCTACATATGATTGGCCAACTATAATAACCCCATACTTACATACATAATATATATATATATATATATCCTAAAGTAATATTAACTTGTCCTTGAGGCACTATAATAACATTGAAGTATATGCATTTATAATATATAATGTCCAATGGAGAAGTTATTTTACATGCTTATGTGACATTCAATTTAATTGCTTAAATTTTACTTCACATACTTAACTAGTATCAGATACACAGACATAATATGTAAAATAATAATTAAAAAGTATTACAAGTATTAATCTCAAGATTTCATTTTGACTTTATAAGATCATTAGTTTAACACTATGAGTGTCAAAAGAGTTTTATGGAACGACTGAGTAGAAGCTAAAGCAAAATGGTTTGTTTAAATGCAACTGCATATTTGTTTTGGAGACAATGGACTTTCACATTTACATGTGCTTGTAATTAAATTAATTGTTTAAGGGTTAGGGTACCTAAGAATATTGTATGTTATACATTTCATTATCTTTATAATTTACAAATCTATTTTAACTGTTTATGTATTGCTCCATCACCAACAAGAAGAAACTTGAAAGGTATAGAGCTATCTTTTTAATCTTCAATGAGCTAAGTGATAAAAGAGAAGATGTAGGGATGGGGTCGAATGGAAAGACTTATGGCATTGACACTACACAAGCCTCAGTTGGTGTCATGTGCTTGTATATATAAAAATCAACTCCTTAACCTAAGTTAAAGTGCGATCTCATACATAGTACTTAAATTGGATGATGACCTTGATTGAAGTTATGTTATGCTATAATAGCGAATCCTTATTACTCACTTAAACAGTATCAAATTCAAATCACTACCAATAAATTTAGTTTTTCCTCTACAAATCATTCTTTTTTTTTTTCCATTACAATGGGAGAGGAGAGAATCGAACTTGAGACCTCTCATATAATAGAGCAAAAGGTTTTAGGTGAGACGCCATTAGACCACAAGATCATTGGCCTCTACAAATCATTTCTAAATCGATAAGTGTAGCAAATAATATCTCAACTTTGACAAAATATGTAATTAAGTACTTAAACTTAAAAACTAATCAATTTAATTCCTAAACTTTAAAATTGATTACTTTAATACCTAAAAGAACTTTGCATATACATCAACGATGTAAAGATGCCACTCAAGACAGTTTTCCAATTTGGCGGAAATATTATTGGCATGTACAAAAATGTTTTTTAGGTACTAAATTGATCAATTCAAAGTTCAGGTATTTAATCGTATATTTTACCAACGTTTAGGTACCATTTGTAATATTAGCCCATTTCAAATTACAAGGTGCTTAGAAATCTATAACTTTTTTTTCTTTACTGCATAAACTCTTAGTAATACTATCATCTATATCTGTAAGACATTTGAGTCATATTTTGATTATTGGTCTTGTGTTTGTTTTAGAATATCTCTTTATCAGCCTTAAGTAGTTGTGCATCTGCCACGGAGTGCAAAAATTAAATAGAATTGTAAGAAGAAATATTTTGATTATAATATAAAAACTACAATTAGCTGCAAAGAGAAAGAGGCGGGGTGTTGGAAGGAAAAACATATGGATAAATAAGAGGACGGTTAAAAATAAGAATAAAAAAAAAAAAGATAGTAATGGAGAGAAAAATGTAGGAAATAGAAGTTATATATATATATAATATATATATAAAGCAAAACTTTAATACTTTGCTTTAAAATATTAGAATCAAATAACTAATATTGATTTTTATAATAGTAGTAGATAATGCAATATTATATTTTTATTTCATTCACTGTTAATGAGCCATTTTTTATGAACACATGCTATGTGTGAAACAGTAAAAATCCAACATTTATCCTACGTTTCTACAACTCAAAATAAGAAACCCTCCTATAATCCCCCTATACCGACAAATTCTACCCAAACAGGGTGAGAGTAGTTGCAATTAAGGGATTGGAGTTAGGGTTCTTCAGTTTGACTTTTAAGGCTAGAATTTGGGGATTTGTTAATTTGAGTTAGAAAAATAGAAACGAAAGAGGAGAATTGTTGAGTTTTACATAACTAACCGATTGCTAACAAGTACTTGACAAGTAATATGAAAGGTCAAAAATGAAAATATATGTACAGAAGTGAAAAAAAGTATGAAAGACTGAAATATAAAGTATAACTATAATCTGTCCTTTTTCTAAGTTAAAATCTCACAATTAGTGTAATTTATTAATGTGTTATTCCTATAGTCGATTTTTCATAAATGTATTATTTGTAAAGAGAAAAAGACAAAAAAAAATCTTTTTTTCCCCCTTCAAGTAAACGGAGAGAATACTTCAAGTGTTGTTGCCATAGATTTATATATTAGTAAATATGTGCTGCTAAGTTGTTATATTTAAGGTTGTAAACGAGTTGAGTCGAACCAAACTTTTAAAGTATCGGGCTTTACTCGTCTAAAAAATATCAAGCTCAAGTCGAGTATTTTATCGAACCAAAATCTTAGACTTGAACTCAGCTCGTTTAGGTAAATAAGTTTTATTTGAGGTGAACAGTGCTTTTTATTGAGGCAGTTGAGCTTTTATTGAAGCTGAAGTTTAATCTTGAGCTTTACTAGATCAGATAACCTATTTTTTATCTTTTGTCAAACCTAAAAATGATATATAAGAGTCGCAAAATATATATTCATACGTAACATAATATAGAAATTAGATTTTGCTATTTTAATTATATATTAATGTATCATAAATATAAAACTTATAAATTTGGAAAGAATTTATTTAATGAGTCTATTTGCAAGTTTGCTCTTTGCGAGCCTGAATCAAAATTCGAGCTGATTCATTTAAATAAACAAGTTTTACTTTAAGTTTGAACTTGAGTTAAGCCAAGCCTAAATTGAATCAAGTTTGAATAGCTTGCAATCAACACAACTCGTTTGCGGCACTAGTTATATTGCATATGTTATATTGTTTCATGGAATCTAGTATCTACATATGTTGCAACTATGTTACATTAACATATATAGTATAACTAGGTATGATATAATTTGAATTGTTGTAATGAGATGGACAATTATTCTAGCTGCACTTGCGCTGATATAGATTGTACCTGCATGTATAATTGCATCTCCTAAAGCTAGGGATTCTTAGGTTAATAAATTGATAGGAAGTTTGTAATGATTAGCTTAAATTTCATTATTAACATCATCAGTAATTTTCTTTCTTTTCTTTTTCTTTTTTTTTTTAAACCGAAATTTTGTTTGGTACTTTAGTAGATACGCTGAAGCCACCAGATTCCAACGGGTCACGTGGTTGGTTCTGCCAAATTTTTTAAACCCACCCAACCCTTCCTACCTCTGCAGGGAATTCTGGTATAATGCTTTATTCTGTTCACCTGCAAATTAACTTCAGGAAACTGGTATTTAAATTTTCATCAGAAAAGAAAGAAAAAATGTAAAAAAGAGGAAGAAAAGGAAAAAGAAAAAAAAAGTTATTTATTAAAGAGAAAATGTCAAATGTGGTAGTTAAAATTTGCACAAAAATTTAATTTGGTAACTAAATTTTAAAATTACTAACTTAATACCCAATCTCCTAATATAGAAACTGCAATATATGAGTACTAGGCTGTGTTACGTGTATTGTGTTATGTGTATTAGTAAAAATTCAATTATATTATCAAATGCCATATGGTACAATAGTATCATTCATAGATTCTCAAGTAAAAGATATTAGGTTTGAATCATCTTCTGGCATTTTAATACAAAAAAAAAAAAAAAGAAAAATTAATCATATTTTGCCTTTTCTGTGTTTGCAAATGGAGTTAAGAATGTGACAAAATTAGCCATAAATAATTTGATTTACAGTTCAAAATTAGTTATTAGGCATTAACATTGATATTTACCAAAGGGATGATAAGCAAAAGCATGCTTCAATCCGGTCCTTGGGCTTGAAATGATGCTGAGCCCAGTTATGGGCTGGACTGCATAATCATTTTCAATTCTGACCCAGAGCCTGTAGATTGTAACTTTCTTCAGGCCAGTGGGTCTAGTACTTGGGTGGACATCCCGTTTCGTCCTTCGGCTTGAACTATTTCATAACTATTTATTATTTTTTTGGGCCAATGAACGATTTCATTACTATGGATCAGATGGGATAGACCCTTGTTGCCTCAGGTCCTCAACGTTATTAGAAGAAAAACTTGGCATCATTTAATTATACAAGAGGTTTTTTTTTTTTTTAATCATTAAAGAGCAAGAGCTTACAAGGCTTGCTGATTTATTGCTGCATTGCCATATGCCAGCAAAATAATTAAAAAAAAAGATATAGCATATAAAAATGGTACATTGCAGTGGACTATTAGATATATGATTGCCATCAAATTAAAACTATGATTTATCTTGGAAAAAAGAATATTTCAATTTATGTTTAAAGAATACAAAAAAGGAATAATGCTTATTCATTAAATTAAAATAAAATTAAAAGAAGAATATAATATTTTATATAAATCAAACAGGATAAACAATCTTTGGCACATGATTATAATTTATGATGCATTAATTTTTTCCGATGTTTAAATATGAATAACTGTTTCTTTTTTTGAACGGTTTTTAGCATAGAATATGTATTATTCTTCTCAATCATCAAGTGCACTCGAATTGAAATGAATTAAAAGAAAATTACAAAATTATTAGTTTTAAGAGGACAGAATAAAAATATTTAAAAAATATTTAATATAATTTAGATATGTTAAAGAAAAATAAAATGACATTAGTCCTATTCTTGCGGATGATGTGCTGATGAAGCTATTTTAGTCCAACTAATAGCTAACCATGAAATCTAAACATCACCTGTAATTATCCATAATTAAGACAGATTACAATGTCGTCTTCATCGAAGAATAAGAGAGGAAAAGAGTTGTCCTGTGGTAACAGGGAAGAGAGGTTGCGACAAGCAAAGACAAAGGGCCATCTTTGGCATGCCCTAAGTCCCTGGTGTGGCAATTTTCAACATGGGAAATGGAATTCCCTCTAATTTTATTCAATAATGATCATATAAAACAAATAAAATATTATTTTTTACTTATGAAGAAGGGCTTTTAAAACATTTGGTAAGTGTTAGAAAAGGAATTTCTTTATGTTGACGATACCAGCAAGGCACTTAATGAGGAAATAAGAAGAAAAATTTTTTATTTATTATCTTATTAAGTACAACAAATTAACATTTTCTAGACTAATCGAACAATTTTCACAGCCAAATCAGCGCATGGGCCGTACCAAAAGCCTCAATCCTCACTGTTCCTTTTCTATAATTCCCTAATGCCCGGCAACTTATTTGGTTTTAAAAACCAGAGTGAGAATTTTTTAACTTTGTTGAAACATAAAAACAAAAAAGGAAAAAACAGATTAAACTACCTTAATCGTTGCTAGTGTTGTTAGATCCATATTGAATTGCCTGGATCAACCTAATCGAACCTAGCCTCTCCATAGAAATGGATATGTTCAAATGTGATTTAATCTTTAGTTCAAGTCTGTTTGTTTGGCTTTTTCCAGCAGATACAAATATTTTTTTATTTTTTTAAACAAATTATTTATCAAAATGAGAAATTACCATATAAATGTATAAATATATACACTTTTTAATGAAGTTAAATCAAATAAGTTTTTTTTAGGTCATAAATACTAATAAATCTTTACAAAGTTATAATTATTTTTTTATTTGATCTTGTTGAGAAATAAATTTCATTTTCTAGTAAATAAAAATTTTAAACTTTATTTATCATATGTATACATGAAATGAACTTTCATTTCTTTTTTCTGGCCACAAACAACTTTTATTTCTTGACCAATAGCAATGTTTTTTTTTTTGGGCCAAAAATAGCATTTTAATTTAAAAACGAGAAAAATATCTGACATATACCGAATGTATAATAGATATGGATAATTAAAAAAGAGAAAAAGGGGCCATTTGTATAATGCCAAAAATTAGCCTCACCATCTGCAGCTAGCCGTAGGTCTGTCTAGGCCTATGTAGAGAGCCATCCTTCAATCTAAGCGTAGTTGTCGGTTGTCATCCTCATCTTTACGCCTATCAATCACTCAACCGGCAAAACCAGTGGAGGTATCTCTAGCTTCTAGGCCAATTTGTCCCACTTTATTAAATAGCGGGGCATATTGCAGGATAATAATAATAATAATAATAGCGGGGCAGATAATTATCAATCTTTTATCAGTAAAACTGTGCAATTCTTGTTTTAATTTACGTTTAAAAAGAGGGAAGGAATTTTGAGAAAAAAAATGAGGAAAAGAAATAAAAATTATAAATTATTTTATTTTAAAAATATTAAATGAAATAAATTAAATCATATAATTTAATTTTGAGAAACCTTATAAAATCTATTTGTTAAAAGTATGTATTTATTTAATAAGTAGATTTTTTGTTTTATTTTAATTTCCACTCAATTCTGTAAAACTCAGAGAAGATATCTTTATTAATTAATAAATTATTAACAACAAAAAACAAGGAAATAAAGTAGTGCGATATCAATCAACCAATAAGCATTCCTCTCTCATAATAGGTCGTAATTGAAAAAGAAAACGTCAAAAATAATAAAGAGGTCATCCAAATATTTAGATTTGCAAAACTAGATAAACCAATAAAAATGCAAAAATAAAAAAGAATTACTTTTAGTAGGCTAAAATAAAACTTTCATTCCTAAATCAACCATCTTCTCTTTTCTTTCTTTTTCTAAATAAAAAATAAAATAAAAGTTTTCCTTACTTAATTAAACAATTCAAACATACTGGAAAAGTCAAACAAAACAAAAAAATTCCTGTAATTTTAGGTTCTCGTAAACGGAATCCTACATCAAAAAAAAAAAAAAAAGGACAAGTAAATCATTCTCGTGATCAGTCCAAGTTCCAAGAAAATGGTACGGCGCCACCAAAGGGCGGCTTAAGACCGTGCCTTTATGTATCATCTCATTATTGCGTTAGACAGAAAAAGGGTGAATTATTAATTTCGCTTCTTGATTAATGTATATAGATAGATTGAAATGAAATGCTGAAGTACTTATGCGAGTCATTTCATGCGTTGGCCGTTGGGTTATCTAGTGCTTAACTGGTATTTCCTTTGATATTGTGATTTAACTTTTTCTTTTCTTTTATTTTCTATTCGGCCAAAAAAAAAAAAAAACCACAATATCTCTAGGTCTTTTTAAAATAGATTTTTATTTATATTAAATTTGTATCGATTCAATATCGATTTAGTACCAATTTAATTTGATCAATTATGAATAAAATTATTAATTTTTCATCAATATCATTTATGCATTACTTCGGTATTGATTTTTGAAAACGATACTACTCAAAAAACTACGGATCATTTGTTAAATCTGGTATGAATGGAATCATACACCAGGTATCATTTATATTTTACTTAATTGAATGTAGTAGAATATATATTATTGTCATATTAGGTTTACATAGATGAAAGAAGATTGGAAAGATATTATAATATATTTGTTTTATCATTAGGGTTATTTTCAAAAGAAAATATTAATTTTATAAGCAATGACAATTTTTATGATAAAAGGTAAAAAATATTTTTTTTACCTGTTTCATGTTATATAAAATATTTATTTTTTATTGTAAATTTTTTTTCAAACCAAATAATTGAATAAATTATTCATTCCTTATGTTTTTTTTTTTTTCCATACATTGTCTTGCATATGTAGGGTCTGCTGACACTTTAAGGGAAAATCGGAAAATATTTATAAAATCATCCAATGACAATATTTTTTACTTTTTAGCTTTGGATATACTTATATTTTTATAAAACATAATATTTGAAAAAAGATAAAATCTTTTATTAGGATGCTTCGAGATACGTGATAAGCCTATCGAAATCATTTTGAATGCTGCTACTGTTTTAATTTTCACAATTCAAAAGATAAGTAGCCATTAATTATGATCTTGTTCTATTTTCTTGTCTTTTTCTGGGTACAGATTGTCACATCGGACGTCTGTTTTCCTGGTCTACTCGATTCACATCTGTTTTTAGATCTCCGTGTCTCGATTGCTAATTGGTTGCTTTTAACTCCCTTCAAAGTATAATGCTTTTGAAAGAATGGGTTTGCATCCCCGGAAGTGCTTTCCACCCTCTTGTCTAGAGCATCTAGATTTACACTGTGTTTGACAAAATAATGTAAAATAGAAATCATTAGAATGAAATAGGAATGAGACGAAAAGAAAAAGAGATGAAATGAAAGAAAGATAATGGTTTTTTATTTGGATTGTTAGTGTAAGAATGGGAGATGAAACATAGTTATAATTAGATTAGAATACTCATAATTTTTTAATTATAGCCTTGTCTTTAAGGATATATTTGTAATTTTGAGTGACTTTTCGTTTGTTTTCGTCACTTTCCACCTAGAGATGGCAACAAAAGATTGGATCTCAAATTTCTATCTATTTCATCTGATTTTCGTTTAATCGTTTTTAGTTTTATGAATCCAAACATCAATTTTTTTATTGATTTTCTTTGGTTTCCATCATTTTCACCCTCACCCAACACAGTGTTAAGATATTGAACATAGAATTTTAGGTAAAACATTTTATTTTTTAATGTTGTTATTGACGTGAGAATTTCATCACTTTTTAAAGTTTTTTTACTAATAATTCAAAAAACAGAGTTCATTTGAAATATTTTATTATTATTTTATACAAGTAATGGATTGTATAAAATAACCAGGCCTATAAAAATATAAAAAGAATGAAACGTAAGTGAAAGATTTTAAAAATAAAATGGTGAGATTTTCGAAGAATATAGATATGATACTCGAAAAACTTTACGAATAATCTCATGGGTATGGACACTGCCTTTGTCATCTTATTTAATTAGTGATGTGGAGGACAGGAGCAGGAAAAATAGAATAATGCACGAACTGTTCTATAATTTAGGTATATGAAATCAAAATGATCTTTCACGAAACGCTTTCATAAAATGTAATATATTATAAGACCTATTTTCCTTATTTGGAATAAATAATAACACCAAGGACCACTAATATCAAGTGTATTCAATGAAAAACATAATCCAATAAAATAAACGAAAACTTCAAACTCAAACCGATAAATGGGTATACACGATACTTGAAAGATGAATACAGAAGATATGAAAATGTTATAGATGTTGTACCGTGTAGGATGTGGTAAAATAAGAAAAAAATCAAACCGAACATTCATAAAGTAGATCCAATGAAATAGAAATTATGGTATTTTGGAAATTTAACTTAGAAAATTTCTAAATAGATTGTAAATTTATAGTTTGCTTGAATAGATAAACTGAATCAAAACATAGAGTCAAACCAAATTGTTTTAGGAAAATGCCGTATATTTCTATAAATAAAATAAAATTCTTTTATTATATCATAGCTCTCAAATTAATTTTTAGCTAACTGTGTATTTATTCAACTTTCGATGATCATGATTGCTTCTTGGGATAAACTATGCTTTCTTGTAGAGAAAGGGAAAGTAGGCATTTGGTCTTGACTAATATCTCCAAATCCTTTAAAATCAAATTATGTATAAATTTCGCCAATTTATTGTGTTCTAACTTTATCCAAATATCTAAAGGCAAATACCTTATTAAAATATTTGCTTCATGGCTCATCTCTTTTATTTTCACACCCTTAAAGGCTATAAAGTCAACATTTTTATCATATAGTCCACTTAAGTGGAATCCGTGAGGCTTGTGTTAACTAGTGTGTTGCTAGTCGATTTTATATTTAAGAAAAACTCTTGATTATGTTTTACTAACTTTTGATTCGTAGCATTGCAAAAGATTTTCAAAAACTGCTTAATGAGAACAAACTACTTGTTATATTCCAATAGTAGAAAAATGATATCATAATTTTAAACAATATCCAGTAAATGTACATCAATGATATCTAAAAAAACCTCACAAAACAATCACAGTAAAAATTGAATGAGTTAAAACTCAATACAACACTAACACAAGTACATGCAACATGTTCACACAATGATTTTAGATGCAATCAACAATAAATTAAATCTTAAATTTCAAGTGTAGCAACCAATAGTGGATCGGAGTACTTATGACTCCAAAATCAAGACGAGAACACAACGGGTTCTAGCTTGCAACAATAGATTGGGGGGTTGATAAGACCAATTGGGACGTTATCTACTAAAATATATCATGTAATAACTTCATTTAAGTTCCACAATCATTATTCAAACTTTATCCACATTAGTCCATCTACTCAATGTAGTTTAATGGACCCCATAATCTTGAACTACAACATATGTGTAACTTCTCCTTAATTTAATAACCGCCATCGCATCCAATTCCCCTCTTAGCTATCCGCTAAGTCATATCGATGACCTAAGAATCTAACTACCATGTTAGAGTCTTGATACTCTAACAAAGGTGTGTTGCTCTCCGACTTCGAAAGACCAAAACATATAAAAATTAATTTGACTGAGTTTTAGTATCAGTTTGATTAATGTTGCCTACTTGACAAAGTATAGTTTTTCATAAATAATCTAGTGATAGATAAGGAGATGTGTCTATTAAAAGAAAAATTAACTTATATTAAAATTAGGTATAAACCTTTGATTATCATATTATTGTTTAATTAATCGTTAAACATAAGGCTATATATGAAAGAGGGCCTTAGCAAGACTTAGGTTTAAGGCTTAAAAGTATTAAGCTTATATAACTTTATTGAACCATAAAGAAAAGATATTTTTATAATCAAGCTAATTAAACGGACTTTTAATATTAAATTAAGCCCATAAGATATTTAAGGTAATGTGCTTAGGAGATATGATTAAGCCCACAAGAGTTGGTATTTGAATCTAAAGATAAGTATATGGGATGAGATATTAAAGACGAGCTCATGAGAGTATATTTCAGAATTGGGCTCACTATTGGGATTAAGCCAATAGGCTTTCTTTTAGTATTTCTTATTTGGATTTACTGAGCCTTTTAAGAATCCTAAGTCAAGCCCAATAATCACTTAACTATTTGTTATTATATTTAAGGTTGTAGACTTAGAAAATTGAATCGAGCCCATTAAGAGATATGTAATTTAAAGCTTAGATATTAAATTTGCTTCCAAGAGGATTTCAATTTTTGATGTTCGACTTATTATTTTGATGCAAGCACAATGATGTTACTATGCTTTTTGAATTCCTAATTAAGTTTAATTCAAAACTAATTATTTTATTTAGGTTTTTGGCATAGAATTTGTATTTGAGCCCAATAAGTGTTCGACACTTAAAAAATCAATAAAATGACTTATATAATTGGTCTTCGATCCAATTAGATTTAGTAAAAGAGTATTAGGCTAATATTTTAAATATAAGCCATAAAAGTTAGACATAAAGTTCTTAGGTAATTCTAAGCTAGTGACATTTTATATTAAAAAGCCCATTAAATTATGAAAATAGGTTACATAAGGTTAGAATAAGAGAATGGTCTTAAAGATGAATTAAGTTTAGTCCAATTTGAGATTATTCAAAATAAGATATAATAGAATTTTGTAATTTAATTTAGGTAAATTACATTAAAGGTCACAACTCTTGAGGGTGAATTCATTTAAGATTGCAACGTTTTGAATAGTAATTTAATGTCACTATATTTAAGAAGTAAACCAATTGAAGTCACTATTGACTCTCACAACATGGTGGATATTCTAAGTTAAATTTTTCTTTTGTTCATGTTTCAATAGTAATCTTAATTAACTAACTGCTCTATACGTTATGTTTTCAAATGAACCACTCAAAACGTTATAATCAGATAAACTTACTCAAACTTTATGATATTGATATAATTTACCAATTTAGTTTTGAAAATCGAACAAAAAGCTGGGTTCAAGGATAAAAGGGTTAGATTCACTTGAATTTGATCCGTTCACCATATTTTTGAGTGAACCATGATATATTAGGCTCGGTTCAATCTTTAAAGGCCGGTTCACACTTGTTTTAATTTCAATTAGTTTAATTATGACCGGTTTGCTAGTAATTTAATTTTAATTATTTAAATTATGGCTGGTTTTGTCGCAAAAGTTCGATTCTTGGTAATTTTAGGCTTTTTTTTCCCCCTGTTCTCTTAACCCAATTTAATATTTAAACAAAAATGGCCAGTTCACTTTATATTTAAGCAATGGCTTGGTTGAGCTCCAAAACAGTACCAGTTCAACCGGCTTTTAACATAATTTGTAGAAATTAATTTAATCAATAATTATTAAAATTTAAATTAAAGTCATCATTTGGTCATAAAACATACGCAAAATAATTATGATAAATACATATATATTTCTCCGTTGAAAAATTAATTTAATCACATTTCATCAAATTTTGACATAATTCATACGTCAATCATCAAATTAAATCTTAAACTCACGCTTACAAGCATATATAACATTCGACATAATACTATAATCATGCTTAATTTTTAATTAAAACATATAAATTATTAATGGCGCAGAAATCATAGGAAATTAAGTATGATATTAAAATATACATATCTCGGTATTTATATGTATAGTGTAAAATACAAATATATAACTGATATTTTAATACTTTTATAAACAAGTAACCTAAATTTTGACTTGCAATAAATAAATTGTCTATGTTTTGGTACTTTTATGAAAAAGTGATCCGAGTTTTACTTTTAACATATGCATGACTTGTGTTTTGATATTGTTACAAATAAGTGACTTGATTTTTAATTTTCAACAAATATATGACCTATATTTTTTCACTTTATGTTAATAATAGATAAGAACATTTTTTTAAGTTTAATTAAATTCATTTACTAATATTGTCAACAAATAAAAAAAGCCACATCCTAATCTATTATTACCATAAAGTGAAAAATACAAGTCATGTATTTATCGAAAATCAAAAATCAAGTCACTTGTTTGCAAAAGCACTAAAACACTAATAATTTATTTATTGAAAATAAAATTCAAATCACTTGTTTATAAAAAATACCAAAATAAAAGTCATATATTATTAAAAATCAAAACTCATGTAACTTATTTATAAAAGAACTAAAATGCAGGTATATTTTTGTAATTCACCCATATATATATATATATATATATATATGATCAATATTATTTTCAACTAAAAAATTAATTCATCAATTTTAATATGATTCATACATTAATCATTAAATCAAAATTGAAATCTACAGTACATATTTATTAGATGTACTCGGCATTTATGTATATATATTTGTAATTAATATCAAATTCATATGAAAAATTAAAATGTACAATTATTTCATCAATCAACATATATATCATGCATCCATCAGTTAATATAATATATATTAAGTTCCAAAAAGTTAGATCTACTTACTAAAGTAAGAATTCAAATGAACTTTATCAATAAATTCAACCACTTCTGAATTTAGTTGTAGAAGCTTTAAACCCAACTCTACTACTACTATTATTACTTCAATTTAAGATTATTGATTTCAACTTAGCTTGATTTTAAGTTGTTCCTAAAAGAATCGAAGTTGAGATTAAAGATTAGACGTAATTATCATAAGAGATTAAATTAAATTGAATAGAACAGATTGAAGCTTAATATTTTTTTTTTTTTGTTGACAAAAGCTTCACTTGATTTGTTTAAATTTTTATTAGAATTTGATGAATTTGAGAGAGATTTGAGAGTAAGAGAGAGAGCGAAGTGGAGGCACATTTGTGAGAGAAGAGAGAGAACTTTGATGGTGTAAAATAAGTAATAATGAAGATTTTTAGCTTACATAATGGGGGTTTGCAATTTGATACCTTTGAGCATACGTTTGAGAGGTTAAAGTCACATATACCCTTAGACATTTAGGCATACGTGTTGGAGGAATAGGGTAGTTTAAGAATTGATTAGGTGGTGGAAATTTAGTTTAGGTTTCTTAAAGTGCCCTTTGATGACTAAGTAGAAGGTTAAGTGCATACGATGACAGTTTAAGTATTTTGCTCAAAGTGAAAAGTGGTGGAACTTTTTCAATAATTCGGAGTCTACTCCTTCATGCATAATTAAACTTTATTTTAGGGTCTTAGAATTTAAAAAACTTAAATTGTTGAATTTAGGCTTCTTCAATTGGATCATAGAAATTTAGGTACTGAATTTGATAACTAAGGCCCAATTTAAATATTTAAAATAATTTAGATGATTGAAAAAGATATGCTTGGAATTTGAATTATCTTTGATCTTTAATTTGAAATTATTCAATTACTAAGTTAATAAACTATATTATATTATATTGATCAACTTAGGTAACAGTTATATTCTGTAGTTTTTTATTTATTTAATTAATTTTATTATCCAATTATTACTATTTAATTAAAAAGCTCAAATTTAGGGTTCAAATTAGTCCATTTTGTCATGTTGTATTATAACATTTTCTAATTCAACTAACCATAAATTTAATCATCAATTTAGGGTATTTCATTTATGGAAAAGGCCTCTTAAGACAGAATCTAGCAGAACTGCACATCTTCTTTGCCTTGGGTAAGAGTTTTATTATGTATAAAAGTGGCACCGAAAGGGTCTGTTTTTTTTATTTTTTAAAACTCCAATTGCTCTCCAAATATATTATCCGACATTTTTTAGTATTTCTGACACTTCCAAATTTTTTATCCGACGATGTCATGCTAAAATTTTGGTAGAGTAAAATAAGTCATATTAAACATCGCATTTGTGCTTTTGTTTCAACTTTCACGTTTTAGCGCTTATGCATTGAAAGGAATAACAAAAAGCATGGAAACAGGCCACGTTTGCCCAAGATTCTAGTATTGCAAATCATGGATGATTTGATGAATATTATACAAGCCAATCTGCCGTCTAGAAAGCAATTTTACGAGTAAAATTGTATCAGATCTGATCATATTAGTATCATGATTTGATTATTTGAATTGTTTGATTTTTATTTGTATCATATTTATATTATATATATATCTGTAATTTATTCGTATCGTATTTATTTAGTTAGTCTATTAGTAACACTATCAGTTTGAAAACGATAAAATTATAATATTAAAATGATCAAAATATATTGAAAAAAACAAACCCAATGATGAAGATTCATACAACAGTATTACTAGAGAACCAAAAAGAAGAAAGGGCAGGCATAAGTTAAAAATCATCCGTCATAATTAACGTTAGATGAAACTTAATGTGACAGTATTCGAACGAGGGTAAGGTGGTGAGGCTGAAATCCATAGGAAAGGATTTTCCTCTCATTACAGATCTACTGAAGTGTCAAACTCACTACTCTCATCAAGGGCCTTGACTCTTGAGCAGTGCATAATTATCATTATTGGGTCTGTCTGTTTAGCTTTTTTCGGTAATATAGATATTTTTTTTAAACTTTTTTCAAACAAATTATTTATCAAGAAATAAATATAGATAAAAAAAATTAGCAGTTCACATCAAAAGATTAAATAAATCAAATATAGATACAAACAGATATATTACATATATCATTTAAAAAAAATATATAAATATAAATAAAAAATAGAGCATCCAAACTGACCCATTAATTACAAAGTGGTGCTTATTGGAACAATTCAATAGTGGTATTAAGATATTCTTTTCTGTTATAGTGCATTATGATATATTGCGTTGGTGAAAATATTACAAAAAAACTAAAGGAAAAACAATCATAGTTGGCGAAACGAAATTGTACTTATGACTTGCCTTGCTAAGAGGCCCATGACACCTGATCAACTTCATTTTGAACTGACAAATCTCAGCTGATAAAGATTTCAGAAGGGTCCTTCAGCAGATAAATGCGGCTCTCCGTACTTCCGTCTTATCTCCTGCAAAATTTTGGTGCATTTTGGATTGTTAGTTTGATTTTGGTTTAGTATTTAATTTATATTATTTAAATTTGATTATTATAAAAAATATATATTTTTATTCATAAGTAAATTAATAGATTAAATACAGATAAGATACTAAAAAAATAGATATAAAGTAAATACAAATAAAATATATATAAAAATAAATCATCCAAATGGACTTACTATTATTATTATTTCTTATTCACTATCGTGTTCTATTGATTGTATGTGAATGGCTGGTTGCATTTTTCACCTATATCCTTTTTATTTGACTTTTAATAGGTTTATTTAAAAGGAAAAAAACTTTTATGATTATAATTTATAAATCATGAATATGGACTTTATAAAAAAAAAAAAAAACGGATTGATTATCATCTTTGACAATACCTTCCATAGAAGGAGTGACAAATAGGTTTGTAATACCACATTAATTCCACAACCCATATGATACACCATCAATCGAGAGTGTTGAAAAAAAAAAACATATGTCAAAAGCTACTATCTTTCACTTGACTTTGTCAACTCTTATGTGATGTTTACTTTTATTCATTATTGAATTTAGTACTTTTTATATGTGATTACATGCATACAATACATTTTCCTAAATTAATAAAAAAAAAGTTCGATCCATGGCCTCAAACTAAATAAAAAATATTTTGTGAGAAAATTTATAATCCAATACCATATATATTTAATTTAAATTATATAAAAACCAAACCACATTTTTATGATTTTGTTTGGTTTAAATTAAAGGGAAAACCAAACTAAATTCTCATGCTTTGGTTTGGCTCAATTTGGAGAGAATCCAACCGAGCTTATAGAGTCCCCTCCTTATTACCATGTACCGTATCCCGTAAAAATAGATTTCAGAAAATTAATAAATATCCATCTAATATTTCCCAACCTTAAGGTAGGAAGTTCCCTTATGACAGAGTTGCCGTTCTCCACTGGCACTAGTTGTAATCCACACTTCATTCATTTTCGTTTCTTAGAGTAGTGACTGATAATTTAATTTGTAGTGGGTTAGATCTTTTTAACTTAAAATTTACTTAATATGAAATTAATTTTTTTAATTATTTAGCATTTAAATATGACCGTGCAGGATCATTTATAGAATAATGGTGATTAAGTAATTTTATTAATAGTTCTCTTACATTGACTCTTCAGCATAACAAATCAACTCGAATTTGGGTTTTGGCTTCTGGTTTGATTTTGGTTTGAATATTTGGTTTGAATTGTATCTCCCATCAAAAAATCAACCATAATGAGAAATTAAGCTACATATATTATTTCATAATTATAATAATAACAAGAATAATCATGAATACATGACGATACAAAATCTTTGTAAATTTATTTGTAATATATATATACTACTGTCTCTAAAGCAATGCAGCCTTGGTAAAATAAATAAAATAAGCCAATGCAAAAATATAGCTATTTAAAATTATCTTATTAAATATGTATGACATGTAGGATATAAATATATAATAGGATGTTAAACAAATTTCTTTGTGGCAAATGGTTTTCTTAAATAGCAAAATAAGTGTAACTTATAACAACATAAGAAACAGATATAGACAGAAAAACAAACATTTGTTTGTTTGGTTCGTCTTATTTTGGTTATTTTATCATCTTATTTTTATCGTTTTTAAATAGATTGTTTGTCAAGAAATATATATAGATAAAAAAATAAATATTTTTACTCATAAATAGATCAAGCAGACTAGATACAAATAAAATACAGACAAGATATAGAAAATATTAATAATGCAAATGCCCAAATTAACATAATAACAACTCATATGGTTGTCACGTATAACTATGAACCCTTTTATACCATCTCATTTGATTAGGAATATATCAAAATTTTAAATAAAATAAAAAAGTTTATTTTGATTAACATCATTAAAATCAAAGTAACGGAGCTATATCTATTTTTATTTTGGTCCAATTTACACTTTGCTCATAAAGCTTTGATAAACGAAAAGAAAAAAGTGAGAATAAATGAACCATTTTTGTATTTGTATTTCATGAGTGCCCCGATCCTACAAGGAGCTCAGCTCCTTACCATTTTTGTAGTGACTCTACGCATTCAGACTCACGCATTGTTTTTCACTTCTATCTTCTTAGGAGAACAAATATAAGCTCGTTACCTTCACCTTATGTAAGGACCACCACTTCGGGTTTGAGATCATCAACCTCTATATGGGCTCAGGCCTATAAAAAGCAAGACTCTATAAGCATCCAATCGAGATATGAGCAAAATCTATAAATGAACCATCACTCTCAAAGGTATAAGAACCAAATCTAATCTATTCACAAATACAATCTCTACATACTTATTATTTTCTCGAACCTACTATTAACTTGAGTATCAGCTTGGTTGCACTGAACAATCCCCGTTGACCTACTAATCATGTATTGTGTTTGTAGGTTTTTCTGTGTGCTCTCTCATAATCCAACTGATAATTCAATACTTGCAATAGTTGCTTTATTTATAATATACACATTTTTATCAACAATTATCTTTTTAATCTATTGTTGCTATTTCTTTATAAACTAACGTTTCTCTTTTTATTATAACTCGTATTTGTATTTTTTATAAGTCAGGACTTAGCTATGGTTATAGTTTGTTTATTTAGCTATGATTATAGGTTGTTTATTTAATGATTTTCTTTGATAATAAATGTTCTTAATTGCACTTTTCCTTATTAAAAGTTTCATATTATTTTTGTTAAGTTTTCTCATTATTAGTTTTGATGATAGTAAAAGATTAAATATTACTAACAAAGTTATTTAGGTGTACAACTTTAAGTTGTAAAATATATGGAAAAATTAAATTGGTCAATCAAGCGTGCTTAGAAGTATTTGGATAAAGTTTTATAAAAAAATGTTTCAACTTAGAGGGTAGCTCAAAGATTATCGAGGAAAACCAATCAAGAAAGTCTGTAACACTCAGAGACCAACTCAGAGAATAGACTTGTACATGACGAATTTGAGTAAATATTGTTTATGTCAAAGTTCCATCAATTTGAAGGCCAGCTCACAAAGTTGAATATATTTGGATAATACATTCAAAATGTTCTTTAAAGTTAGTTAATATATCAAAGGAATTTACTTATATCAATTAAAGTTCTTTGAAGATTTGATAATTTCATGAAGCAAGTCAACTAAATTCCAAATAAGTTTAATTATGTTCAACTTTGTAAAGGACATTTTATTTGTTGAAGTCTCATACATATGTCGGTTGAACATTGTGTCTCAATAGCATATGAAGTTCATTTTTTTTTAATAAAATAATGCAAGATACACTCCTATTTTATAAGAATATGAAAATATTTCAAAGTGAAGCATACTGGGTTTAGTTTTGTAAGATATCTTTAGCAGTTTTTGTAAATATTTTTCCACAAATTTTGTCAACGGTAAGGAAAAGATCCAATAACATCTTATTCGAGATAAACACAAAAGAAATGATCTATAACAGTCACATAATATCAGGAAACAAACTTATCTTCAAATGTTTGACATTCTCTCATGTACCTTTTTAGCCTTTGGAAGACATGAAGATATATAATATGGAGTTCAAATTGATGAAGATATGAGAAGCTTTCATACAAACAGTGATATTGCGACCATACTCCATCTTATTTTATACTAAATTCTGCTACTTTCATTTTACTCAACACTTGGAATGAATTTTGAGAGAATATCTTATTCTTTTATTCCTTGCTTTTCTTTGATATTTTGTGAGAGTTAGGTTACAAATAGACTCTAAGATTAGAGATAGCTAAGTGTTAGCATGAAGTCTAGTTAGAATGAATTAAGGACACTATTTATAATCTTGATTTTGATTGGATATAATAGAACATATTGATGTGGAATACTAGGCCTCTAGCTTGGAGTGGAAGAGATGATTAACGCACAAGGCATAACCTCTATAGATACTTGTGTAATCTTCTCTTACCCTAGTCTCATTTTATATTCATGCACTTATTGTTTATTTTATAATTATCATATCTCTATAATAAAGATAATGGCATTATGAATATTTTACATTTTACTCTAATAATTGCTTGTTTTATTTTTATACCAAGTAAATATTATAATAGCTATTACAAATCTATTACATTCATATTGAATTAGAATTCAATACCTCTTTTGTTCCATACAATGAAGTGATAAGTCATTATTCTTATGTCCTGTCCCTTGAGATAAGCAATTAATATATCATAACATTAGGTTCAATACTTAGCCTCATTGGCGATGCTCTTTTGTCACTATCTTAATGATCAGTTCCCTTGGCCTTTAAAAATCATAAAACTAAGTTTTGATATTACTTAAAATGGACGTTGCATATTGCTCACACCTGATAGAAATATACAAGGTTCAAAACTCCCACTAATTTGACAAATTTGAATAATTTTTCCAAACTCTCACATTTGAGTCTCCTCGAATTAACAATAATACATTCTCTTAAATTTATAATAAATCAACAATCCTTAGTATCTCAAAAACCATAGAACATTGGAGAAGTATTAATCGACTTAAATCCACTTAAATTCAACGCCATTGCTTGTACTAACATCGTTCCCATTCCAACGCCAAAAGTGACTGTCCATAAATAATTATCAACCTTCATATTAAAAGGAAAATTTTAAACATGGTAAGAGGCAACACCTAGTACGTAAATAAAGGATAGCAATCATAACCAATATGGAATACCACATGCATATCTATATAATATATTTTAATGCACCATCAAAAGAAAACTTCATACAGAAACTTGATTAATTATCATATTTAAGTTCAACAATGGGCACATACACCCGAGTGTCAAAGGTTTGGATACCTAGACACTAACACCTAGACACTAACACCTAAATTGACTCCAATATAAATGAACCATTTGATCTAGATGTCAACACAAATCACTTCATAATGGTTTCACTATTAGCATTTGCTATTGAGTAATAAATGCAGTATAATTGTCTATGGTAACTTGTTCAACTAGTGTGACCCATATAATTAAAACTTCCTTCTTGAATACTTGATTCGGATCATAGTGGCCAGCTATATTGGCAACTCGTTTATCCCATGCAGTAGTTTTTTTTTTTGAACAAGAGAAACATTTATATATATAACTTAACCATTTTCAAATACATCATTCGAAGGAAAAATACCCGACATACATAAATTAATATCTAAGAGGGTTAGCTTTAGGAGTTGGGAAGGGGGGTTGTACCACCAATCCATTGGACACATCCCTCTCCTAGTAGAATTAGCTACCCAATCAGCAACCCTATTTGCTTTTCTGGAGACAAAAGAAATAGTCGGCTTATCAACAAGGCCTTCAAGTATCCCCTTTATATTTTGCAGTATGGGTCTGGTGGCCCAATGAGCATTCCCTTTCTGGTGTAAACAGCTGCGGACCACGGAAAGGCAGTCGGACTCCATCATAAAATTGGACCACCCCATATCAGTGGCAAAAATAAGACCTAGATGGATAGCCCTACATTCCACTTCCTCCGCGTTTTGTCCAAAACATGTCATGGTCCGGCCCCCCACCATCTTCCCTTCACTGTCTCGAGCCACCACTCCCAAACCAGCTCTCTCCCACTTCGACTTCCATGACACGTCCACATTTATTTTAATCCATCCCTGCTGAGGTTTTTTCCACACTTCCACTTCGCCTTCTTGACCCTCTCTGTTCACACTGTCTTTCATGGCTAGGGGAGCTATCGTGTTCATCAGTACTCGTGCCTGTGCCGACACCTTCGCCACTTCGATTCTTCTCCCTTCCATAACCGTCTTGCATCTAGCGGTCCAGATACACCATGCTACGGCGCTGACTTTGGCCTCTACATCAGCTAAATGCTTTCCTCCCTCGGCTGCGACTTGAAAGATCCAATCGAAGGTGGATTTGACACGCTGCTTATCTATTCGGATTCCCAGGCACCCGAACCAAATTGGATGGGTCCAATCACAGAACAGGATGGCATGCTCGATGGACTCTCTCTCTCCACAAATTGAGCAATGGGGATCAGGTAATGCTCTTCTGTTATAAAGTAATTCTGCCGTTGGGAGGGTATTAGTGCCTATTCTCCAAAGAAAGTGTTGGATCTTGGGGAGGGTTTTAATATTCCATTCTCTGTTCCAATTCGAGCTTAGGATGCTATCAGAGGAGGAGGCTGTGTTTGTTAAAGGATTTATTTGTTTTGCTTTCAGGTTGTTGTATGCGGACTTGACCGTGCACACCCCTTCTCTCGTATGCGGCCACACCAGTGAATCACCTTTGTGTACTCTGTTAAGAGGTATGTTCAAAACCCTTGTCGCATCCTTGATAGGCATAATCTGCTTTACTTTCATTGAATTCCATGTTGCTGTGTCCTGCTTGATGAGATTCCTCACCATGATTTCCTCAGTGTCCTCATCTCCGAGATAGTTAAGGATAGCATCTTTATTAGGGGTACCCATTTATCTTTAAACACTCTAATTCTATCTCCTCTTCCTACTGCCAAATCCCTTCCCTGTACAGCTCATCCCTTCCTTTTAGGATGCTATTCCACGCCCATGAAGGCTTTCCTCCTCTTGGGGCATCTCTAAATTCCTTGTTCGGGTAATATATTCCTTTTAGGAATCTGACCCACAGCTCCTCTCCTCCTTGTTCAATTCTCCAAGCAAGTCTGGTTAACAATGCTAGATTGAATAGGTGGAGGTCCTTAAACCCCAGGCCTCCATCCTTCTTAGCTTTTGTTAGGATTTCCCAGCTCTTCCAATGAATTTTGTACTCCTCTCTCCTTTGCCCCCAAAAGAATTTGGCAACCGTACTATTCATATCCTTGCACCACTTATCCGGGTAATGAAAACATGACATAGAATACATAGGAATAGATGTTACCACAGACTTGATAAGGACTTCTCTTCCCGCTTCAGTGAGCAAATTCTTCTTCCATCCTTTAAGCTTTTTTACCACCTTTTCCTTGACAAAACCCAAGGCCTCATACTTTGATTTTCCCCACAGCATGGCAATCCTAGATATAGCCCTGGGTTTACAGTAACTTTTATCCCCAATCTATTTCCAATGTTCTGTTTCAACTGTGGATTCGTATTGGGGCTGAAAAAAATGCTAGACTTCTCGAGATTCACTTTCTGACCTGAGGCTTTGCAGAATTTATCCATAATAGTGATAAATTCTTCAATTTCCTCCATTCTTGCTTCAGTAAAGAAAAGAGCATCATCTGCAAAAAAGAGGTGTGAGAGAACTGGACACCTTGGTTTAATTTGCAAACCCAAAAACTTTCCATTCCTTTTGCTTTCTTCAATTCCTCGAGATAGTACATCTGCTAACAAAATAAACAAGTAACGGAGACAGGGGGTCCCCCTGTCTTAAACCTCTACTAGGTTTGAACTGAGACACTTTTTTTCCATGAAGGATCACATTGAACTGTACAGTTGTGACACAAGACATGACCCAGCTTATCCATTTCTTTCAAAACCATATTTAGTTAACACATTTCTCAGAAAGCCCCATTCAACTCTGTCGTAAGCTTTATTCATATCAACTTTTAGGGCACAAAAACCTTTTTTTCCTTTCTTTTTGTTTTTTAGAAAATGGAAAACTTCATGAGCAATGATAATGTTATCATGGATCATCCTACCAGATATGAAAGCAGATTGATAATCAGAGATAAGGTTCTTTAAGTGAGGTTTCAACCTATTCACTAAAATCTTAGAGATGATTTTGTATAAAAATTGCACAGGCTAATAGGTCGAAATTGAGAGACATGTTGAGGGTTTTGGATTTTCGGTATAAGACCAAATCAGTGTTATTTAGGGATGAGGGAAACGAACCTGAGACAAAAAAGTCTTTGACCGCATCAATAACCGATTCCCCAATGATAGTCCAAGAGCTCTGGTAAAAAATTCCCGAAAAACCATCTGGTCCAGGAGCCTTTAATCCTCCCATCTGCCAAACAGCCTCTTTAATTTCCTCCTCCTCTATTGCCCTACTTAGATTTCTGTTCATCTCCTCATTCACTTTTTCTCTATCCATTCCAGGCAGCTCCTATCATTTCTTTCTTCTTCTGTAGCATATAGCTTCCTGAAGTGATCTGAGAACTCTTGAGCTATTTCTTCTTCATCCTCTATCCACTTTCCTTCCCTGTTCTTCAGCCTCATCACTCTATTTTTATTTCTTCTAATCCTTGTAGATTGGTGGAAGAAGGTGGTGTTTCTGTCTCCCCAGTTTAGCCATTTGACTTTAGCTCTTTGATGCCAGTATTTTTCTTCTCTTTCCCAAATCCATTAAGCTCACCAAACAGTTTTTCCTCCTCCTCTAAATCCACTCCATTTGGGTCCTTCTGGATATTTGACAGCTTTTTTAAGATATTATCAATTTGGATTCTGTTATTTGGGAAGTTCTTCACACTCCATCTCTTTAGGTTATCCTTGCAAGAATCTAGATTTTGGAGCAGGGATTTCCAGACATCACCTCTTTTATCCCTTCTCCAAGAATTATCAATTATCCTATTACATTCATTCGAAGTTAGCCACATGTTTTCAAATCTGAACTTTCTGACATGTTTCTTTTCTTCCTTGAGGATATTTACCAACAGCAGGGCATGATCAGATGTGCTCGACGGGATGTGGTCCACTCTGCAGTTGGGAAAGCTTTCAATCCACCCAACCTTAGCTACTCCCCTATCTAGTCTTTCCCTAACCAAATCCGCTCCCTTCCTTTTATTACTCCACGTGAACTTTGGTCCATAAAAACCCAAATCCTGGAGTGTTGCTTCCTCCAGAAATTCTCTAAAACCCCTCATAGTTCTTTTGTCTACACTTCTTCCCCCTTCCTTTTCATGTTCATGTAAGATGGCATTGAAGTCCCCAACACACAACCATACATCTCGATTTTTAGCTAAATCTGTAAGTGATCTCCAGATAGCTTTCTTCTGGTGGAATTCCGTGGGTGAGTGTACCCAGGTCACATAACCAATTCTACTTCCATCCTCCCAGAAGAGTTGAGCATCAATGAAGTAGTCCGATTGGTTCACAATTTCCACTTTCAAGCTGTCATTCCACCACAAAGCAAGTCCACCAGCAAGACCTCTACGCTTCACATAGAAGCTGTCCCCAAAACGGAGTCTACTCCTCAATCTTTCCAAAAAACTTTCTTTATTTTTTGTTTCCATAAGGAAAACCAAACAAGGGTTGTATTTACAAACAAGGCCTTTTAGGTTGCGAACTGTCTCCGGAGGCCCAATCCCTTGACAGTTCCAGCAGAAAAAGCTCATGGCTCCCGTGTGGCTGTTGAAGGCCAGCCACCACCACCTATAAAATTTGAGGCTTTAATCGGGACATCAAACCACTCACTGATCTCCGCACAAGATGTAATCTTGAGCTCCTTTCTGAGTTTCCTTGTGACACCTCTCCTTTTCATGTTCTGAGCTTTCATCATATAACCCTTTCCCTTCTTTTCCTTAAACTGGATCTTTGAACTGCTGGGCAGATTTTCCATACAATCCTCTTCAGCTTCCTCTATATATAGCATCTCCTCCTTTTCCTTTGTGTTCCTCAGGATCCTTTTCTTAGTCTTTTTCAGTTTTTCCACCTCCAACTCCTCACCTATCCTCTCGATGGATAAGCATTCCATATCCATGAATAGCTCATTCTGGGTTACATCCAAAATAACAGGGGATTCTGATAGGGTTGTGTAGTTCTAGGATCCATCTGTGAAGATATATTGATCTCTAGCTCGCAAATCTCAACAGGTTTTGATGACGGGGGGGGGGATAAAAGGAGGTTGATTTAGTGGGGACCTGGTTTCAGTCAAAGGCTGGGAGTGCATAGAGGGGAGTTTATATAGATTGCCAATAAAGGATGGGGGACAATCAAAGGAGATTGGGGTTTGTGGGTCTTTGGATCTTTGGGGAAAGAATAGATTACTGGTAGAGATCAGTTTATCTTGGGTGGGTGATGAGTTTAAACAGGGCTGCAGATTGGTGATATGGGATCCTGTGAACGAACATCTTCTTCTTACCCATGGTAATCGCATTCTCATAGTCTTCCTCCACCCTTCCTTCTTCCTGGTCCTCCCTCCTCCATGTTTTTGTACCTCTTGCCCTTAACTCAGGCCCAATCCCCTCTTCATTACTGCTACCAAATTCACAATTCTTGTTCTGATGCCCCAGCCTCCACAGTTAAAACACCAATCATTCAGTTTCTCATATTTCAAGAAGACTCTATATTTTTCTCCTTTTCCATTATTTACCCAAATGCTTGCTTTTAGAGGGATATCCACAGGGAACTTAATTCTTACTCTCAGAAAAGCTCTTCGTTCTCCTCTAACCGAGCTTATAGGTTCTACCTCCATGACCTCCCCTATCTTCATTCCAATCATCTTTGCTCCTGCTTCCGTCATGTGGTTTAACCGAAGTCCATGTATCTGGATCCAACCCACCATCATGTTCAAGGGGATTTCGTCTATTCTCATGTTTCCATGCCATTCCTCTATTATCAAGCTATGGCCCATAACTGACCAAGGACTTTCTTCCATTATTCTGAGGAGGTGCATTTGTGATTTGATGCTTATAAGGAATAGGTTGGCTTCCATGTTGTTAATAGCTTTTACTCCATAACCTTTCCACAAATTTTTAAGTATATTACTAGCCGCATTCTTATTCAGGTTTTTCTCCGTGATGATTTTAACCACAGCTACAACCTCCTTCTCTTCTTTTTTGTTTTGTCGGTTTTCTTCAGGTAGATCTTCCAGGTACACTTCATCTGCCATTGGACTATCAAGGGGAGAGCGGTTGAAAGATGCTTCCATAGACCTAGCAAGCAAGACAAACGCAAGCCAAAGAAAACAAAGTCAGAAACCTAAAGGAAGAAAGGATGAAACGGTTCTGGTATCAACAATTCAAGCGGGAAAAGCAGGGGAGGAGGGTCACCATGCAGTAGTTCAATGTTAAAACTATTAGCTAAATCATTGAAATGCTTGTCGTATATAAGTGGTGAACATTTAGTTCATAACTCGTCTTGGTGTCTGTCTAGATCAACCTACTTATATTTTGTTCAAATTGGTTTGCCCATTTGCTAATATAGCATATGTCTTTCATTTACTGCTCGTTCATTTCACTGTTATTGCAATTTCATTACAATTTTATTCCTTACAAATAGCTATTACGACGTTTAGTTTACTGAATAGCGATTCTATGATGAATCCTTATTACGCAAAATATTGAATAGTCATTCTTTATTCAAATCTATGAATAACAATTCAATATTGGAACTGTCTTTTTTTAAAAAATACTATCATTTAAATAAAAAATTAAAAAAGAAAAATCATATTGCATTTCTATTCCATTTCATCGTAATAGGAATTCCATTATAGTCTTATTCATTCAGCGAAGTGAACGAGCCATTAGTATCTAACTTATTTCGATTTTTCAAAATTTGACATTCAGCTTAAGGTTTATTGAGTTAAATTTCTAGTATGAAAATCTCTTCATAGTTGTTCTTTATTATAAAAGTCATAAATATTTTTTATTATCTCTAGTTCATTCTTTGCATATTCCACATGATTTACCAATTTATCTCAATTTTCTAAATATTCATTAACTTATCACATAGTTCAAAAATTCGTCAATAACCGTGACTGAATTCCTTGTTTTATAATTCTAATTCTCTAATTTCTGATTATAAGCCTTAAGATTGTATGCATCCTTTTCTATTAAGTAAACTTACTCTAAAGGAAGAACTACACTGAAAGGGACCTTGAACACTTAGATTACAGTTAATAAATAAATAAACAATAAATCATATCCTGGCTCGAAAAAATAAATAAATACTGAATAACACGTGATAGAATAAACTAAACGTATAAAAACCTTTTGTTATTATTTATTAGGAAGGATGGCCAACATTTAATAAAATAACATATGTCCAAATATATTATTTGAGTAATTACAGAGATGACCTAAAAAATGTAGATATAGATTGTCAATTATATAATCCATAATGTGGATATTGTACTTAAAATAAGGAAGAAGATTAAAATGAAACAAAATTTTGGTATTCACCATAATCACGGGTGTGATCTCTATTGTCGTAATGATAATTTTGTTTCAACGGTTAATTTTTTAATAGTTGCAACTTTTGATCAATTTCTTAAAGAGTTTTATGTATTTGAGTTGCATTGATTCATGATAATGGTTCATGTTAATTAATAACTAACTAACTTGAAATCCAAACGATGCAACCCATGTCCAAACAATATGACTCTTAGAGAAAGTTGTAATGTTAGAATATCTAATCATTATAAATATAATGTGTTGCAATTGGTAATATTTGTATGATCAGAATTCTTCTCTTTATTTCTCTCTTTTGTTAACAATATTATACACATATATCTCAAATATATTTAAGTGTGGTTTGATACTTGAAAATTTGCTATTCAAGTATCAAGACTTAGTTGTATCTGGGGAATTCCACAACATAACTCTCATAGCAAACTTTGTGTGAGAGGCGTAAATTCTCTAAGGAAAGCGATATCATTCGTGCCTCTAAGTCATTGTTATTCTCCAAATTTGTTTCATTAGAAATTCTTTCCTAACAATCTTAGAGAATTTACGATGGCTAGTGAAACAAATGTTGTTCTTAGAGTCATGAACCAAGATTTTGTCAAACTAGATCGATTTGATGGAACAAATTTCAACCGTTGGAAGGATAAGATGTTATTCTTGTTGTCTGTGTTGAATATAGCCTATGTGCTTGATCCTAACATTCAACCTATTCAAGATCTGAAGGAAGATGCGAATTTGGAAGAGAAGGCAAAGTTTGAGGAAGCCAAAAAGAAAAGGGTGGATGATGAATTTGCATGTAGAGGTCATATCCTTAATACATTGTCAGACAATTTATATGACCTTTACATGACAATTAAATCTCCGGTGGAAATTTGGAAAGCACTAGAAGAAAAATACAATACTGAAAGACAAGGTACGGATAAATTTCTTATGTTGAAATATTTTGAATTTAGCATGATTGATAACGTCCCTATATTAGATCAAGTTCATGAGTTGCAAGTTCTTGTCAATCGACTACGTGACTTGCGTGTAGTTATTCCTGAATCTCTTCAAGTGGGGGCAATTTTATCAAAATTACCCCCTAGTTGGAATGATTACAGGAAGAAACTACTTCATATGGCTGAGGATTTCACCATTGAGAAAATTCTTAGGCATATACACATAGAGGAAGAAACTTGAAAGCATGATGCAATGAATTTTCAAAATAGTTCTAAAGTGAACTATGTGAAAGATGGTGAAAATAAGACTTCCAAAAGGAAATGAAAAACAAGCGAACCAAAGAAAAGGTTTTGCAAATGCTATAATTGGAACAAGAAAGGGAATTATGCTAAAGAATGCTCATTCCCAAAGAAAGCCAACAAAGAAGTTACGTCACTTGCTGCAAACTTAGTGAAAGATCAAGATTTTATTGCCATGGTGACAAATGAATTCAAAGCCTAACAAGTTGGAATGATCACTGAGTTGGACATGGCAACAACAACCAAATCTGGAGAATGGTGGCTTGATTAAGGAGTAACGGTTCATGTATGCAACGAGCGAAATCAATTCAAAGATTTCAAAATGGTGGAAGACCGTGAAGTTCTAATGGGAAATGGCAATTCGACAAGTGTACAAGGAATTGGAAGTGTAGATCTCTATTTTACATCCGGAAAGAAATTGAGTCTAATGACTGTATCATATGTACCGGATATGAAAAAGGATCTAGTTTCTATAGGTTTGCTATGTAAGAAGGGATTCAAAGTTGTAATTGAGTTGGACAAGTTTGTACTCATGAAAGGGAATCTTTATGTAGGGAAGGGATATGTGTGATGGAATGTTTAAATTAAGCATTGAAATGAATAAAGTGAATGATTCTGTTTATTTTGTTGACTCTTGTAATCTATGGCATGCTAGATTAGGACATGTTAATTTGCAAACCATGAAATATATGAATAGAAATGGTTATGTAAAATTAAATGACATGGATAACATGAATAAGTGTGAAATTTGTATTCAAGCCAAAATTACCAAGAAACCTTTTCCTCATGTAGAAAGAAATACTCATGTTCTTGATTTAATTCATAGTGATATATGTGAGTTAAATGGACATTTAACTAGAGGAGGAAAAAGATATTTTATAACATTCATTGATGATTGTTCAAGATTTACCTATGTATATTTACTAAAGCATAAAGATGAAGCATTTGAATCTTTCAAACGTTATAAAGTTGAAGTAGAAAATATACATAATAAAAGAATCAAATGTTTACGTAGTGATAGAGGAGGTGAATACTTTTCAAATAAATTTCATAAATTTTGTGAAGAGAATGGAATTGTGCATCAATGCACTACTCCCTATACACCTCAACAAAATGGATTAGCGGAACGTAAAAATCGAACATTAGTAGACATGATTAATTCGCTAATCATTAATGCCAAATTGCCTTTTAATTTATGGGGAGAAGCCTTGTTAACTTCATGTCATATTTTGAATAGAATTCCATCTCGATCTTTAGGTTTTGCTCCATATGAAAAATGGAAAGGAAGAAAACCAAATGTTGAATATTTTAAAGTGTGGGGGTGTATTGCCTACTATAGGGTTTTTGATCCAAAAAGGACAAAATTAGGTGCTAGAGCCTTAAAAGGAATTTTTGTAGGCTATGCACAAAATTCTAAAGGATATAGAATATTAGATTTGGAATCCAACGTAATAATTGAAACTAGGATGTAGAATTCCTAGAAAACAAATTCCATGGTGATCAAATTGACAATGAAATCACAACAAGATACTAATACAAGAAACTCTGTTGAAAAGAATAGTGTGGAAACCAATGAAGAATCTAAAAGAGCCTAGAAGAACTAAAAGGTTAAGGAAAAGTAAAAGTTTAGATCTGGATTTATTGATTCTCAAGCTCTTTGTTTTTTAGTAGAAGGAAATAGAGATTTGTATTTTGTAAAATGTTGTACTTAGTGTAGATACTGATCCCAAAACGTATCAAGAAGCTATGACTTCACGTGATGCGGCTTTATGGAAAGAGGCAATAAATGATGAAATGGATTCCTTATTATCTAATAATACTTGGGTTTTAGTTGATTTACCTCAAGGATCTAAGGCAATTGGATGTAAGTGGGTATTTAGACGAAAATATAATTCAGATGGTTCTTTGCAAACTTTCAAAGCAAGATTAGTAGCAAAAGGTTTTAAGCAACGAGAGGGAATTGATTATTTTGATACTTATGCTCCTGTTGCAAGAATGACATCTATTAGAGTGTTGTTGGCCATTGCCTCCATTTGTAAATTATATGTGCATCAAATGGATGTCAAAACGGCTTTTCTAAATGGTGACCTTGAAGAAGAAGTATATATGGAACAACCGGAAGGCTTTGTGCTTCCTGGAAATGAAAAGAAAGTTTGCAAATTAATTAAATCATTGTATGGACTTAAACAAGCTCCAAAACAATGGCATGAAAAATTTGATAGTGTAGTCTTGACAAATGGTTTTGTTCATAATAGTGCGATAAATGCATTTATTCAAAATTTACAAATGAATATGGTGTTATTATTTGTTTGTATGTTGATGATTTGCTGTTGTTTGGAACCAATATGATTGGAATAAATGAGACCAAGAAATATCTTACTTCACAATTTAAAATGAAAGATTTGAATGAAGTAGATACAATATTGGGAATTAAGATATTGAAACAAAATGAGAATATTGTGTTGACACAATCACATTACATTGAAAAGGTTCTCGAAAAGTTTAAACACTTAGTAAAAAAAGAATATACAACTCCTTATGATCCTCACATTAAATTACAAAAGAATTAGAAGAGCAATAGCACAGTTAGAATATGCTAGTGCTATAGGGAGTTTGATGTATGCATCACATTGCACCAGACCTGATATTTCATATGTTGTGCAAGTTGTCAAGATTTACAAGTAATCCTAGTACTGAACATTGGAAGGCTATATCCAGAATATTTAGTTATTTGAAGAAAACTGTAAAACTTGGATTAGTCTATGGTAACTTTCCAACTGTACTAGAAGGTTATTCAGATGCAAGTTGGATAACAAATGCAATTGATAGAAGTTCAACTTCTGGATGGATATTTACCATAGGAGGAGGAGCCATAAGTTGGGCTTCAAAGAAACAAACGTGCATAACTCACTCAACAATGGAAGCTGAGTTTATAGCACTTGCTGCGGTAGGAAGAGAAGCGGAATGGCTTAGAAATTTACTTATGGAAATAGAGTTGTGGCCACAACCATTGTCAGCCATTTCAATCTTCTGCGATAGCGAAGCAACTATGTCTCGAGCCTACAGTAAAATTTATAATGGAAAGTCTAGACACATAGGGTTGAGACATGAATATTTAAGAGAATTAATAAGGGTGGAATTATAACCATTACCTATGTTAAGACTAATGATAACTTGGCAGATCCTTTGACAAAAGGATTATCTAGAGATCTTGTAAAAAGGAGTTGCTAAGATGGGTCTTAAACTCTTATAGTTGGAAGTGATGGGAACCCTACCTTATTCTAGCACATCACTAGTTTCAAGGTTCAAAGGGTAAAAACAAGTCATTACTAACTGAGTGTATTATAAATACAATAAGTTAAAAGAGGATGAGATGTAGTAAACATTTCTTAATGGATAGATATATTATATCTAAATCAATCTGTTTGATGTATTCCACCTATTTGAACATAGAGTGGTGCCGCTCCTACAAAAGCTTAAGGAGTTTGCTTTTGTAAATGTTCATGAAACCAGGATGAGCACATGGCCTTTACCGTGCTATCATAAATCCACTATTTGAATGTGAACATGTTTATGTGTATGAAATCTCCGGTTGTGACACATAGCATGGAAGTTCAAAGCAAAAGCCACTTATCACCCTGTTGCGACTTTGAGAATTCATACTAAGGAATAATTCAAATCTAACGATATTATTCTTTAAGCATAAACATGGAGGTATTTGTGTGTGTACATAATCGACAATCTAGTGGGGGATTGTAGATATAGATTGTCAATTATATAATCCATAATGTGGATATTGTACTTAAAATAAGGAAGAAGATTAAAATGAAACAAAATTTTGGTATTCACCACAATCGGGTGTGATCTCTATTGTCATAATGATAATTTTGTTTCAACGGTTAATTTTTTAATAGTTGCAACTTTTGATCAATTTCTTAAAGAGTTTTATGTATTTGGGTTGCATTGATTCATGATAATGGTTCATGTTAATTAATAACTAACTAACTTGAAATCCAAACGATGCAACCCATGTCCAAACAATATGACTCTTAGAGAAAGTTGTAATGGTTAGAATATCTAATCATTATAAATATAATGTGTTGCAATTGGTAATATTTGTATGATCAGAATTCTTCTCTTTATTTCTCTCTTTTGTTAACAATATTATACACATATATCTCAAATATATTTAAGTGGTTTGATATTGAAAATTTACTATTTAAGTATCAAGACTTAGTTGTTAATGGGGAAACCGTAACATAACTCTCATAGAAAACTTTATGTGAGAGGCGTAAATTCTCTAAGAAAAGCGATATCATTTGTGCTCTAAATCATTGTTATCTCTAAATTTGTTTCATTAGAAATTATTTCCTAACAATCTCATCCATTCATAGCCAAGAATTTTTTTTTTTTTTTTTTTTTGTGTTGGAATTCATACCAAGAGTTAAGCAAGGTAATTTGGTATTATGTAGGGCTGATTTCTTTTTTTTTTTTTTTCAAATATAGTATCTGAGATAAAATAATAACAGGTTAAATTAGTCATGTAGTGTATAAACTCGACTGGCATTCAATCTAATTATTTTTTTTTTTTTTTCCATATCAATAAGAAGATACATGTTAACTAATAAAAGGATTCCATAAATATTTCAAAAGATCTAAGTGATGACTTTTTACACAATAGGAAATCCATGTAATTTTAAAATTTTCCATGAATGTCCGTACAATTTACTCCATATTATATATATAACTCTTTTAAGTATATATAACTCGCAAGCTTTATTTGAAGTGAAGCCCTGACTTGTGTTTATTACTTTTGTTTGCGATCCTATTATGAACAGGTGATAGCATGATACAAAGGACGAGACTCTTGGCTCCTTTAATACCCAAATTTCAGTATAAAATTTTCCATTTTTATATCTTGTTGTCCTTTATTTACTTATTTATCATGCATCTTCACAAACGATTAGCACGTTGAACCTATCAACCTCAGATATTGAACAAACATGATCGGTGGGCCAGTACACTTAACTTAGTGGCTAAAGTAGGCTGCCAGTAGCCTAAGTTGGCCCACTCAACCATCAATTCTCATTTTTCAACAATTTAGAGCGTGACGACTAAAGCCAATCTAGTAAATCTATCATATTCAGTGGCAAACGCAAAAAAAAAAAAAAAAGGTCCTATCATATTCACTTAGGCCACTAATGAGCTGGCTCATAAATTCAAGTTCAACTAAAACTTCTACTGCGTCTTAAAAACATAAAATCGAGGTCAGAGTTATACCTTAAGTTCGACTTTGATTCTTGAGCCAATTTTTAAGCATAAGTTTGATTTGTATGCTTTTTTAAGATTGACGAGCCTAAACAAAGCCAAGCCTGAGTACAACCTTAAACTTATTTAGCTTGCAGATTCATTGGACTTGTTTGTTTTACTTTCTTAATTGAATTATGACAACTTTTAGTATTTTAATAATATACAATATATGTATACATAAAAAGCTTGACCAAAGGTTGTTAACAAGCTTACTTATAAACCCATAATCTAATATAGTCATGAACCGATGAATAAATTTTTTGATAAGCTACTCATAAGCTTGGACAAAAGCTTGAACTCAATTTTTTTCTTTAAATAATTAAATTTTAGTTTGAGCTTGATCTTGACTTGTTTATGAAACAAGTTTGAGTTGAGTCAAACTCTAGTAGTTCACGAGCAATTTAGCTTCTTTGTAGCTCTAGTTATATTTCTTTAAATCACCATAAATTTAACACAAAATATTGAGTTTAATAGTTAAATGGTTTCTAAAAATTAAATATTTATTTACCTATTATAATAAATTATTTGAATTTTTTTTTAGCTAGGTGGTGAATTGGTCAATTTAACCTACTAAATCTTGACATGTAAGGTTTAATTGAAAAATATCAACCATTTATTATACTTTGTTTAATTATTGTACTCAACATCAGATGTGTTTAACATGCAAAGAAAACATATATATTATATATATATATATATTATCCAAAGTTATTAAAAGCTTAATCGTATGAAGATTGATGATAATGGATAGAGCATGTTCGATTCTTGGTCCCCACAATTGTAATGTATATGATACATGGAAAAAAAAAAAAAGAAAAAAAAATTGCTTTTTTTTTTTTTTCAATTACAATAGAAAACATTTGAATATGTTACCTATCATTTGAGAGATCAAATAGTGCCATATGTTACAAAATCATTGGTGAAAAATTTAATTTTATAGCAAAAAAAATAAATATATGTTGCAATTAATTTAATTCAAAACTTGATAGGACGTAGTACCAATTTCAAGATGTTGATTAATATTATTCATACATCAATTGATGCGATCATAAACCAGCGTCCTCTAATGCAAATAAAACCAATGTGATCCATTATTCCTCACTATAATTCAAGAAATCATTTAACCTTTCCAACCTAAACGTTCATTACCATTGACCATAAGCACTTCCACTTTAATGTTCTTAAAAAGATTCACTAGTAGTATATGCTGAATTTACAACAGTGATGGACTATTAATATGTTCTAAATTATTGAAGTATAACGCGAAATAGTTTGATCAACTTGTGAGTTAGATCGGTATATTTGTGAGTAAATTCAGGCAATTTCTCTTTGATGTCTTTAAGGGCATTTCCTATTAAATGTTGTTTTGATGTTCCATGCTTTCCATCAAGGTTAAGCTTGCTTTGTAGAGAGTACTAAATAATAAGATTTATGCCGAGTATACTCAACCCATCCCTAAACAATAATTGGACGTATTTATAAGATCCCTTAAAACTCATCCTTTCCATCTCCATTATTCCACAAGATAAGTTTCCATTCGCACTCTTCTTGTTTTTCTATGTTTTCTCAAACAAAATTTAGGGAGTGTTTGGTTTGACGATTTTAATGAGTAAGAAAACCTAGAAAATACAATATAAGAAATAGTAGATAGCATATTTCTTTTGTACCATATTTGGTATATATAGTACTAAAAGGAATCATGTACTATCCATTATCTTGTATATAAAAGGATAATACAAAATGTTACATTTTTAACAATTATACCCTTATATTGTTATGCATGAATATTTAAGGTAAAATATCGCTAATAGTACTTGAACTTTGATTAAATATTAATTAAGTACATATACTTTGAAATTGATTAATTTGTTTAAAATGATCAATTTAGTATCCTGAATTACTTTTTGTGTATTCTAACCAATACATGGAGGTATTGTTGGCATGCATGCAATATTGTTTTAGTTACTAAATTAATCAATTTTAAATTCAAGTACCTAATTATTTTTTGCCAAAGTTTTGGAACCATTTGCAACATTAACCCATATTATAATTAGTAGTAGTGGTTATGATATATTGATACTTTTGTAATGATAGTGATAAAAACTTATTTCTAATGTTGTATCGTGGTGTGGCATTGTGGTAGTGATAGTAGTGGCAATGGCGGAGTTGGTGGAGGTGGTGTCAGTATAGCAATAGTAGTAGCGATTACAATCGTGATGATAAGGTAGGAGTGGTAAAAATAAGATCATAGCGGTCATGCTAGTTTGGTATCCTTTTTAAGATATTTCATCTTTTTTTTTTTTGTTAAGTTTCAATATTTTTATACCATTAAATAACTTGGAACAAAAGTTTTAAATTTTGTCCTATACCATGAGAGAGTTTTGTCCAGTACTAGACGTATGGAAATCAAATATGGTACAAGACTTTTGTTTAGTCCAATACCATGAAATGTTTTGTAACACAATGTTACTTTAGGGGTTTTTCATCTATTCAACTAATTAATAGTTTCTTCTTCTCTAAATGGTGATAAAAACATAGTACATGCCAAATAATTAGTAATATATAAGTAGTAATAAAAACATTTAAATAATTCTATAAAAACTACCCACTAATCCAATCTTTCTCAAAATATTTATATACTTACCCATCTTCAAAAAAGTTAAGGGGTGTTAGTATTATTGTATCTTTATTTCCTAATTGTAGGTAAAAGACATAGATCGTGAAATAAGAAAAAAGATAAAAGCTCAATTCAGAGTTCTCTTAGGCTCAAAGAAACTTTTGTTTCGAAGGGAAAGGTTGGATATTTGTTATTCCTTTTAAAGATGCATAAATCTACAAGTTTGGCAATTATTTTCTTTATAGCTAACTATTTTCACCTAAATATGGCTGCAACTAGTTACAAATTTGACTTGAAGAAAACAAGAGAATGATCAGTTGAGTCGGGGCACTACGACAGATTATAGCATTGTTCAAGCTCAAGGCGTGACATCTTATAAATTTATTTTTAAATTGTGGTAAACGTTGATTTAATCAGGGATCAAATATGTTTCTTTTAATGCCCATTAATAGTTTTACAAGTCATACTATTGTCACTTCATGATTCAATCACAAACCATTTGTTTCAATATTCGTATATAACATCGAATGCGAATTCCGTGCATTTTATTTATTTTGTAGTTTCATAATATATGAAACACCACAAAAAAATGCTTTCCTTTTTTAATCGAAGCCGTAAATCTGAATACAACTACAACTCGATATTTAGTTAGGTCTCATAACAAATAGTTGTAAATGACCATTTCACTAGTCGTCATATTGTATGTTCATGATGATAATCATTCAACCAAACTAGTTTATTCCCTAGTTTAGACATGGCGCCGGTTCTTAATTGGCCTAAATTGAAATCAAAGAGCCGGTTCCAGTTCTAGTTCTAAAACTGGAGATCTACTATGGTGGTTATTATTTTATTTATGCAAGAAGATTAAGAAAAATGAATACCTTAACAACAATAACTCTCATATACGATAAATATTTCTGGCAATAATATATATATATATATAGTAAATATTAGAAATGTTTTGACATTAAATGAAAAAAAATTAAAAAAATAAAATAAATATTTCATTAATACAAACATTTCTATTACAATAATAAGTGAAAGTACAAATAGTTATATTACAAATATTATACCATGAATGTTCAAGTCTAATTTAAATTCATTTTCTAGTTATACGTGCCTTTTTTATTTTTTTTTCATTTTTTTTTCTTTTAGGAGCAAGATGGAACCGCCAGTTCTAGAACCAAATGGGTTGGTTCGATTCCAGCTTGGACCAATCGGTGGTGATTCTGGTCCGATTCCCATTTCAAAATCTAACCGCCCCTGTTTAACCTAGTCATATAGATTTTGGTCCATATGTTACATTTTTCTCAAAATGAAAGGAATAACCTCAATTTCATGTTAAATTCTTAATAGTTATATACAAAAGTGTACTCTAGTTGCAATCCTAATGTAGCAAATTGATAGTGGGAAACTATCACGATCCGTTGATTCTAATAATACCTAGATATGATCATTAATTACTTATTGATTCTGTGAATTTTCAATAATTAGCATCAAAAAATAAAAAAGAAAGAAGAAATTCAAAATTTGGGGAAAATATAAAGTGAGACAGCTCAAAATATGTATTACTAATGATAATTATATATATACATATATATTAGAAATGCCAAAAAATAAAATACAAAAGCTGCCAAAAAAAAAAATACTCAAACTTAAAATCTCATCTCCGTCCATTGCTTCTGCCTTATCAGGTCCCCTCCATAAACCAAAATCCCTTTACTTAAACAATTATGTTGGATCCCAAGTAGTTAAAGGAGTTGAGAGAAAATGAGATATTCGAATTAATGAGTAGATCTAAAGAAATAATAGTGCTATTCTCAGTTTTCTTTAAGGTACGAACATGGAACACCGGATGAATTTAAGAATAACTTAGCCGTGCGTTTATAAGCAATTGTCAATAATTGGAAAAGGACCATAACATCATTTGCTTCCTAAAGGCTGTTTTATGATTTATCAAGTTTTGTGGAAGAAGAAGAAGAAGAAACAAACGGAAAAAGGCGAGTGAAGTGGATTAAGTAGCATGCTAATGAGGTAAAAACACAATGAAAGGTTGTCATATCATATATATTGAGGAAAAATTTAGCAGACATATTCGTCATGCAGTTCAAATGGTTTACAATGTAATGATGCTTTCGAAAAGATTTAGGATTCAGATGATAATTCTCAAAATTTATATGTACACATATATATTGAGAATTTAGAGTTCATGGTGACTTTACTCAAATCTTGTTTACACTTATTTGATCTTCTGACTCCAAGTGTATCATAATCTTTCCCGTTAATTTTGACGATATGGTATCATCTTACGCGGTGTTTGATAAGGCAGAAGAAAAAATAACTACCATTTATGGATACAGTTACGTATTAAATTATGATTGTTCACCATTTATATATTATATGTGGCGTGAATTACCTACTAAAACCTTTCTTTTCTCGGAGGAAAGTGAAGGAAGGGAGGGAACGTGAAAATGGACATTTGGTTGTTGAAGTTTAGTGGAGAGGGAAGAGGATGGGAAGGAGTAATGCGAAGGATAAAATATTATTCACACCTCAAATCTTTCCCCTAACTTGAGAAGAAATAGGAGAAAGTGAATGAAATCACACAAACATCCTCAATCAAAACAAAACCACAAAGAGGCGTGATGATGGTTAATAACTTTCGAAAATGCTAATACAAAACGAGAAAAAATGAAATTAATTTTCTTCTACTTTAGGAACTTTTTTTTTTTTACAATAATGATATAAGTGTCCATGTTGGTCAAAGATCTCTGCTTTTAACTGTCTTTTATGCTAAGAACCATATTAGTAATTGTATCCTAATGATGAAATCGTTGAAAGATCGAATTATATTCCGTAAAAAGCTTCTGCTAAAATTGGATTCTTATAATTCACATGCTTATACTTTATTCTGATTAGATAAGTTTGTGAAATTCGAAAAGTGGTCCACACCAGCCCATGTACGTAACAAAAATAAGCTTAAGCAGTGAGTCAGTGACAGCCTTTATCGAAACGCAAATGCTAGTACTATGCTGAGATTATAACGTATGTGTACACAAAAGGAGATGTTGAAAGGACAATGCAAAAGCCAAGACCAGATGGGGGTTTTGTAAGCAAAGTCTACTCAAGTTTATGTCTGGTTTCTCCTTTTGTCTCTTTATTGCTCCTCACCCGTTTACATCACCAAGGTTGGTACAGAGAAACGAGAATCATCCACCGCATGCACCAGCACTACCATATTTCCAATGTTTTTGTTTTTTATAAAGGTTGATTGAAAACTATAAGTTTTACACCTTTTTTACTTGGTATTCACTAAATTTTTACTTGATGTGTACAGAATGCCATATATCATATAGTTTGGTAGCGATTTGTGCTCTAATCTAGGGTTTGATTTTGATTTCAGTCGGGGACTCTTTGGTTCATGGTATTTAAAATGAAGAGATATGAGAGAGTTTTTGGTTATTCTTGATTTTGTCTGCATGGCACCTGCGAGTTTCCAAGAGTAGTGTAAGTTTTTATGATGGAGTAAAAGTGGGTATGCATATGGGGCAAAAAAAAAAAAAAAAAAAATGTACAGTAGAAGAATGCGACAATTCTAAACATGAGATTTCTTTTTCTCTATTGAAACATTTCACATTATTGGTAAGTTGTCATATCTTGAAATAATAATAATTGAAGTACCAAGTACGGGTAGGTATTCTATTAAATAGTTTCGATACATGAGATATCTATTTGTATCTTACTTAACCGATGTATATCAAGTGGGTATTAAAAACCAGGTAAGGTATGGATGTAATTTTTTTAGAACATAATATGACAAGATAAGGTATATATGAAGTTTTTATATCTTGTATTTTTCATAGAATTTATACTCTATTATATAGAAGGTACAAGTTCCTAGGGTATTTTATACTTATCATGAAACATGTACTTTATTAAAAATTATAAAATAATATAAAAAACGATAAATAATTATACTATATTTTTATTTTAAGATTAATTATAATTTTTATTTTGGAAAAACTTTGATTTGTATATTGAACCTCCAAGTCATATAGAATTGACACTTATCTTCTAAGGCTACAAAAGTGCTAAGAGTGAGCAAGTACAACGTGGTTAGGGTATGAAGCATTATCGTACCATACCCTATAAGGTATAGCGTATTGAATTTCGTACTCGAAACCTGTCCTATGTGGCTCTTTGTACTCATCTTACCCTGTACCTGGTAAAATCTACAGGATACAGGGTGCTCTTTAGAACCGTATTTTTTTTTAAACAAATCGCTATATTTTTTTCTTTATTTTTAAAACATAAAATTTATAGTCTTTAATATATTTTCATGTAATATGCAATACTATCTTATTTTCATACATTCAATATAAATAACATGTGGAAAGAAATTTAAAAAGTAATTTGTTAATATCATAAGTTTTATAATATATTAAATCTATTCATATGTAAAAGTTGAAACTACAACAAATACTTGTGGAACCTATTTATGTAATTTTAAACAAAATTATAAGACGAGTACAAAATTCTAAAATTAAAAACTTTGAAACTACTTCTATTATTAATTAGTGTTCTAATATAAACAACATCTTTATATAATTTGGGAGTTCAAGTACGTACATACAACCATAATCTTTTAAAAAAAAATAATAAGTCATTTTGAAATAAAATAGTACAAATCCTTTTATAATAAAACATTTTGAAATGTAGTCTACAAATAATAATCTTGAATATAAGTCATGGTAAAATAAAATATGAATATCATTATTTATTATATTAATTGTATAATATTTCAAGGTGAATACCTGATACCCTAAAAACCTGTATCTTCTATAGTATAATACAGGTTGCAGGGTGGATACAGGGTTTGAAGATCTTATACTCATATTCTATCCTGTGAGATCAGGTTTTGTAAAATTGATATCTGTATGCTACCCCAGGCTCTTAATACCCACCTGGATCCTACCCGGTCAAGCAAGATCCAAGGGATACCCTATACAACAAGGTTACCTGCTCACCCCTAAGAAGTGCGTCCAAAGTTTCTTATTTTAAAGTTTGCCAAATGTTTTGCAATTTTTTGAAAAAAATCATGTAATCAGGTTCTACAAGTATATATACAAATTTCAACTTTAACACATGAACAAATTCTATAGATTATAAAACTTGTCATATTAAAAATTTATTTTTTAAATTTCTTTCAAATAGGCTATTTATCAGGAATATATTAAAATAAAGTAGTTTTAGATATTGCATAACCTATATATTATAATAAATCTGAAATCAAAAAGCAAAAATTTTAAGTTCCACAAGGTATCCTTTACTTTATGAGTTTTCTAGAATATATGGTGCATACAAAGTACTATAAAATAGATTTTAAATACAAAATTTTTACTATATAGATTATAAAATTGAATACGGAAAAGATTTTATATCCTATCTACTCTACATTTGTTAAGCCCTAAGTTTAGATTCAATCACTACTACTATGAAGAAAAAAGATAAAAAAAATTCAGGCGTTTTGTTCGCCTTTATCCCTTAATATAATTTTTTTTCCCTATGAAATCAACGAGGCAAATGCATGCCGAGAGAGGTCTATAGGCTTTTGTATATATTCAATTAATTAATTACTAAGGATAAGTTACTCTAAAATATATTATTGATGTAATAAGCCATAACCAAATTTTTAACTTCCTTTACAATCAATTAATTAATTTAATCATTTATCAGTTATTTAATAAAGAATTATACTATAAACCATTTACATACAGGTTCGAAACCTATTAAGTAAAATGAGAAAATTTTTGCACTTTCTCATATTAACTACGATATTCTCATGAATCAAACACGGGAGAAATTATTTCCTGGAAAATAGCTATTTTATAACCAAACAATGAAATAAAAATTCCCTTTGCGAACCAAATGGGTGTATGTTACCCCTCCAATTCATTTACAATAAAAAGTATAGGTAAATTCCAATTTGATTGTACAGCATATTACACTTTACACTCTCTTCGTTTGAAAATGAACAGATAAAGATAAGTTTGTTATCACCAACGTGATAAAATATAAGCATAATTACTAATATATCATATTAACTATTAGTTAGCTTAGCCACAAATAAATTGTTCAACTTCGAAACAAATATATAATTCAAAATTTCACTATTATCCCAAAAGCATTATTAACATGATCATAATAATAATGAATTTAGAAAAACAGACTTGAATAATGTTTGTATCTTCAAAAATTATGAAATGACCGAATCGTACTTTAAAAATTAACAAAAATTAGCTGTATCTAAAATATGGCATAAGGAAAAAATTATTATTAAAAAAATTTAAAAATACCAAAAGGGTAGAAAATAATCCAAAAATATAAGGAAGTTGAACTTGTTTTTCAAAAACAAGTTTGAATTGTAATAAATCCATCTCTTAAAACACGAGTTTAATGGAATGGCCATGACCTTTCTTTCAAGAAACGAGCTTATATGATGAATCACCTCTTTAAGATATTTGTTTATGGCAACTCAAGAAACAGGTCTAATAAAATATAAACTCGTTTTTTCAAGAAACGAGTTCAACTTTTCCATTTTTTTAGGGCTATTTTTCACTTTGAGGATTTTAGATGTTGGGTTCTTTCTAGGATAGTCATGCACACGTCACATAGATCTTATGCCTTACACGTGACTTTAGAGTGTTGATAATGAGATGACATTTGATAATGAGATGACTTGGAGAGAATGAAGGAAGAAAGATCAAGTAATTTCAGTGTCTTGAATGCATGGGCGACTAATAAGGGAGATTGAGTAAATCTGGCATGTCAACTTAACAATTCTTAAACAATTGAAGTAGTAACATACTTGAGTTGTCTTATTTGATCTTTGTGAATAGAACATTCTTTATAGAATGAAGTTTGTCTTCTCTTTGCAAAAGTTTAGAAATAAGAAGTGACTGTATATTTATAAGCACTTCGCACGAATGATAATCGTCATATCATCTCAGTGATTGATTGATAAAATAAAGTAAACTCAATTTATGTCAATCTTAAATGAGCTTCTTAGGAGCTAAAGCCAATAGCCATCTTCTATGGTCATGAGTTAGCTTGAAAGAGGTTGGATGCGTTAAATCGATCCTTTAATTACTGTTCCAAGCTTATCAAAACAAAATTTTCTAACTCATCATTGAGTCCTAGCACTGACTTGCGAGTCAAGTCTAAATAAATGAATAATAATATTTATATTTTAAGTTCATTTATAATGATATTTTTTTATAATTTTTAAAAATATATTATTATTTTTTCCTTAACCCTCTTACAAATAGTTTATAAAGATATCTACAGGATTAGAGTTTACCACAAAACAGTAGAACGAAGGACTGTCTGTTTTTTTTCCCCAAGAAAGATAAGAGAAAAAAAGGGTTGGATTTTCAGCCAGGGAGAGCAAGATTCCTCTTGTCGGCCTCGAAGCATGTAGTTCAGTGGTCCCTACTGGCTACGACGAGCAAGGTTACACGTACACAACTTGAGTGTTATAACACTCCATCAAACAAGACAATTATTTTCTGGCCAAAAAAAAAAAAAAAACAAGACAATTATTTGAGAAGTATGAGAGGTTTTGTTGGTGTCCCATCCCCATCTCGTACATTTCCAAACTGGTTTACTTTTTTCTGTCATGAAAATCACCAAATAAAACAAAAGCATTCACTCTGAAAAAGAGACGAAGGACGATTCACTATTATCCTCAGAAATATAACTAGCAAGGACAGCCTTCCATAACAATCATATATGTATTGTACATAAATAATAGGGTGTGTACAATGGAAACGGTATATATATACAGTAAATATGATATTTAATACCTAAATTATATTATATAATTAATTAACTAAAATTTAAAAGTATAATTAATTAATAATTACAAACTTTTCATGTTCATTTATTATAATGCCTAAATGACGTATTTAATTATAAAAAAAAGTAAATTTTGGTTAGTATTTACAATAGTTAATTGTAAATATAAATAAAAGTTAGATATTAAATTAATACTTTTAAATTTATATAATTAATTATAAATAGGTAAAACTTAGGTACAAAACATAACAATTAACCTATAGATATGTGTGTGGGTGTAGTTTATGGATCCTAAATATAATTTTTGATTTACTGAAATATTGAAAGAAACGAAAAACTTGAGTCATTATAAGTGGCGCAATTCAAGCCTAAAGATCAATGTACTATACTCGAAATCATTAAACACAGCACAAGTAATTTATATGCAACCCAATGTGGTTCTATTTTTTTTTTAATTTTAAAGGGGAAAAAATATTGTTAGTAATTAAGTATCATCAAAATTGTTTCACTATATTGTAAAGAATATTCTATTGTTCTGTTATTAATTTTGATGGGATGGGTCTCGTCATCATCTAATGGCTCATGCTATACCAAGCCATAATTGAAACACTAAAGTATTTAATATTTCAATTACTAAATTAATTTTATTAGTTAGATGGTTAATTGGACGATTTCATCAACCATACCATAGAAGCTACCATAGTATCATCAAAAGATAGTAAAACCAGCTACCTGATAGTAATAGAAATTAACATCTATAAAAAGGACAATGCGATGATTCCTTATTAAACACATTTTAGAGTCTGTTTGGCTAGATTTTCCTGCAGATACATACACTTTTTTAAACTTTTTTCTAATAAATTGTTATCAAGAAATAGATACAAATAAAAAAAATTGTTAGTTCTCATAAAAAAAAATCAAATATAGTTAAAATATAAATGTAAATTAGATACATTTACAAATATTGTTTCGATACAGATACAGATATAGACACAGATATAGATAGAAAACAAACAATCTAAACAGGCCCTTAATGTTAAGAATCTCATGGGAGTTTTTTAGATATCATGGTAGCACTTCAAATTAATTTTTTAATTAAGAACTTCATTTTATTTATAAGATTTTTCATAGAAGTTTTTGTAATCATCCTAATTTTACAATAAACCGATTATAATAATTATTAAAAATATAATATAGAATTATGAAAAACTATAATAAAAAGTCACAGAAATCATTCCCAATTTTTCGCGGATCTAAATTATTAAAGTATGAACAAATAATGATTGATGATAAATCGATCGTTATTGTAAAATTTAAAATAAGTTTCTTTAAGTTCAATTCTTAGAAAAATAAGATTCTAATAATGATACAATTATTATCAAATTGTCTTTGACATTTTAAAACTATAAAATAGCACTAGAAAAAATTACTATTATTAATAATTAGGATAAATAATTCATATATAGTAAAAGATAATACTCTATGAAAAAGAATCAATAAACCAATAAAAATAATCATATTTGAACTTAAATTTCAATTATAATAAAAGATGATTACTTTCTAAAACCTATTGGTTATTAGAAGATAGTTTAAAGATAAATCATTATAATTATAAAATATGCAAAAAGATAAAAAAAAAAAAAAAAAACTAGTCAATACTCAAGAATTTAAACCTTAATTAAATATTTGAATTATACTAATATTTTAGTTAGAAAATTTAGAGTTTATAAAGAATGAAATTCTAATTTAACTATTATAAAACCAAGAACATCTATAACTAGTAAAATAAACAGAGTAGTAAATGTAAAATAGATATCAAATATATGACCAAATAAAATCTCTAGAATAAACTTATGAGTAATAATAAACTCATTTATAACTTAAAAACCCTAAATGGAAAATTCTTTGACCTTAATAGATGCCAAAAAACAAAATTTCATATCTTGGGCAAATAACTTAAGATATAATTCAAAGTAACCCCAAAGTTCAAAATCGATAAAGAAAACATCTTTATAGAAAATATTTATCATAAAATAATAGCTAAAGTATGAACCGTTAATATTATAAATACGCGATAGAAACAAAAATAGATCCATAACTAATAATCTAGACTTCAAAAAAAAAAAATTTAGATCGCTTAATTATTCTAGTTAGAAAATTCTGAGCCTATAGGAACTAAAATCATAATCTAGCTCATCGGTCCCATAAAATCTTAATTGTGTAAACTTCAAACTCAAAATTGAACTCCAAAGTAACCTAGAAAATTTGTAGAAGCTTTATATGAAATTCTAGAGATAAACTCTCAAATAACTGATGTCACCCCGAAGAGTACCCTAAACGTGGCAGCCCGCCGCCACATATAATATCAAGACTTAAGAATGTCCGACTTGGTCACGCGGAAGTCTTAGTATTACATGTAAAGCGTCTAGCACGGTAATAGGAGACGCTTTGAAAGTGTGGTCTAAGCAAGTAAAAACGGACATATAAGAATCCAGAAATAAAATAGATCATAATATTAATAACCAAAGGTCTATTACATGATTCTTAAGGGCATACCCCGCTAAATCCCAAAGATCGAAATAGTCTTTACAATATTTAAATACTACATTAAAGATTTCAAAGGAATTCTAATTTAATTCCTAAAGTAGATTTCCTCCAAAAGCTTCAAAAAATATTTACGCAGATATAAGGAGACCTCAGGTACAAAAATAGGTGTTCTGAGAATGCAAATATCTATAGGGATGTAAACTTACAGGCTTAGTGAGTAAATCCCAAAAATTCATGCTTGAAATGAAATATCAATCAAGTTTATTAATCAAGCAAATGAGATGCAACAAACACATGAGCAAACAAGACATATGAATTTTTGAGAATCATATGTTGAATGAATTATACCCTTCATTCGGGGTTAGGTATTCCGGCCAATTATAGCCACAACTTTTTTTTAAAACATTTTTATAGATCTTACCGACTCCTATACGCTATAAAAAACATGTAGTTATTATAGGCTCCTACTAGTACTAATTTATGTAGTTTTTACCTGCTCCTACTTACCACAAACATGATATACCGGTTATGCCTACCACCACTATCATACACTTGTCCCACCAATTGTATGATAGTGAATGCAATGTGACTAACATATGAAGTGTATGCGTAATTTCTTAATTATAGTCTAGTCTTTACATTTAACTTCTTTCAAGTAAGCAACTAATTTCAAACACTTCAATGTAATAATATACATACAACTTCATTACAAACAAATCATGTTTCGATATACTTAATATTCTTTTAACATATTATCATACAACTTCCATTTTATTTTGCTTAAATTCTAATGCAACTAAATTTACAAGCACAATCATAAGTATGAAAAATAAAAGAGAGTAGACTCACTTAGCCATGATGACGCCTTTCTTCTAGTGGATGAGTCGTTCGAGATTTCCACTAATCGTAATAATCTTCTGGGTATGGATAATCCTCTTTGAGATCACCTAATCAAGAAGAATACCCAATATGAGTATTTCTTTTTTATTCTATGGTACTTATCAAAAACTATGTATAAGATTGTTAAAATTCGTATAGAGAATAATTTCAACTTAAAATGGCCATAACTTGGTCATTTTAACTCGAAATTGTGCATATAATATACCATTTTCTATCTATTTGAAAAGATCTATTCAATTCTAAAGCTATTTTTATCAAACTAAGTCGTTTGAGCTCCGAAACAGTGGTGATCAAATTCACTACGAATTTTTGCAAAACTCACTTTTTCTCTTTTTATAAAAACTTGAATCAAAGAGATAGATATTATAATAGTTTGTAAGGCTTTTGAAATGTATATATATATATATATATATATACTCATGTCAAAAGCATGAAATTTATGAGGTTGTCTCAATCATGAATTTTTGGTAAAAGTAAAGTTCTTAAAAACTTTAGAAAAGTAAAACTTTTAAAAATTTATTTTTAGCTAGAAACTTTCTCAAGTTTTTTGAATGAGCATTTGCTTTTCCTTAATTCCATTTCCTTAGTATTTTTAAAGAATGATTCTTATTTTCTAAACTTCTTATAGCTTAGTTTCTAATATTTTTGAAAGTAGTAATTATTTTATATTTAGATAAATTATTCTCTAAGTTGTTTATTAATCTTATTTCTTAAGATCATTTCTATTTTTTATAAAAGGGGATTTCTTGGTTTTTGTCAAACTAGTTTATTTGAAATTAAAGTATTGATGAAAAGTGAAGTTTAGTAAGACTTTTGTTTAATCAAGAGTTTCTTTCTATTTTATGACTTTAAGTGTATGTATGTATTGTTTAAAAATTCCCATGTTTATAATGAACTCATCTAAATTTCTAGAAAAGATTTGTTAAGATAAATTTCTAAGTTTTCATGAAAAATCACTTCCTTCATAACAACATTTATTTTAGATATGATCTTCTATTTTTTAAGAAAACTTTTCCTTTTTTATCTTATTTAGATAAAATCAATATGTTCATGCATGATCATGAATGTAAAATTGTGAAAAATAAGAAAGACATAATAAGTAATAAAATAAGTAAGTAAAGAAATATATCAAGTATTGAGAACCTTAGCTTCATCAAATATCCCGGGACTAAGAATGGACTAGTCCCAAAAGGAATAAAAAAAATATTGTTTTGACTTGATGAGGACAAGTCTAAGACTAGAGACTAGTCTTACAATAACATGAAATAATTAAATAAATTGCATTACTTGGAAGTAAATAAATAACAATGAGCTTATATGCTATAAAAATTATATATAAGTACATAATTATATTTAGTTACATATATATAAGAGATTAACATAAAATCAACAATAAGATGAGCAAAAGTAAATAACAACATAGAAATACAAAAATATATTTTCATGAATAAGAACAATACATGAACATAGTGTAGCTTCTATAATATTAAGTTTAGGAATCTCACACCATGGTCATGTAAAGTTATATGACATGGTAAGAGAAATTTAAAGAGAATTTTTACCTAAAATGTTTGTAGAAGAAGAAGAAGAGGGTTTTGTGAGGGAATTTTGAGAGAGTTTTGGGATAGTAATTGAGAGGGGATTTGGAGAGAGTTTTTGGAGTAAAATTTGTGAGTAGAAGATGTGTGAATGAAGTGAAAGAGGAGGGGGGGGTATTTATAGGAAAATAAGGAGTGATTTTTTAGTGAATTAATTAAAGAAAAAATTGAAAATAAATAGGGAGGAGAGAGGGGATTGTGCCGGCCTAAGGGAGAAAGGAGAGAGTGAGATGTAATTTTTGGATTTTTGCGTATTAATAGTAATATTATGTAAGATATATGATATAAAGTTATGAAAAGGTAAAAAATAAAGATAATAGGTTATGTTTTGTAAGAGTAGGTGTTAGAAAAAGTAGAGATAAATAAATAGTGTAGAATAGTAATGAATAGTGTAATGTAGTAGATGTGACTAGCAAAATACGGTAGTGAGAAAATCGTATAAATGTGATATCTGTTATTTTTAGTTACCGAAAAATTATGAAACAGATTTTTTTTAAATGCTTGCATTAAATCAGTCCTAACGGTGTTATCAGAATATTTGTATTATTTCAGGCTTTGAGACAGCTTTTCGAGAACTGATCTCGTTTGAGTCAAGGACACTTGAAATTCGTAAATTTATTTTTATGCTTCCTCTAGTCATTACGAATTATTATCACTAATTAACTCAACTTGCTTTCTAGGGCTACATAATACAAGAATACTGGATTAAATTCTATAGGGTTTGAACTAGACTTTTGTTGACATTTAGGGTTTCGGTTGATTTTTAATTCTAAAATCAAACTTAAGATTAATCGGAAATTTTAGGTTTACAACTGACATATTTGTACCCGTTTAACTTTATAAATTATCTAAAACGAAGTTAAATAATTAACTAAATAATATTATAATATTTTTCTCTTCTTTTCGGTGCAATTTGGCAAGAAATATGCGGTTGAGATTTTATGGACTTTTCTCAACCGAAAACACCCAACAACTTGCCCAAAATGCAACCAACAAGACTAAATTGATTAAGAATAACCAATCAAAACTACCCACATAAGCAACACAATTAATGAAAAAGGAATGATGCAAAAACAAATTGCATTTCGGTAGAGGAAGCATCCTCCTTTAGCGGAAAAATTGTAAAAGTTGTTGCCTCTTCTTGCTTATATATATTGATTCTCAATGAGCTAACAAACAATCCTTAATGACACAAAACAACAACTAAAACAATAACACACAACACAACTCAAGAACAACAACATAAACACCCATAAGAGTTCAAACAATAGCAACAAAAACACAACACAACCCCCATAACCAAGCTCCAAGATTAGGAAGACAGCCAAGAGAAGGTAAGTGCCAATTCGTTTTGAGTGAGTTTATGTATTAAAAAATTAAATTAAATCATTTTCTTATCAATTTAGGACCGTGTCAAGCTTATGAAAGGATCGAACATCATCTTAGCCATCCAAACAAGGTAATATCTAATCCTAAAACTCCATATATTGTCACGCCCTGAAGGGTACCCTAAACGTGGCAGTTCGCCGTATAAAATATTAAAGCCTAGGAATGACCGCCTCAGTCACGCGAAGGCTTCCATACCATGTACAAGGCGTCTAACACATAGAGGAGACACATCGGAATGATACATTTTATATTGATACAACTTGAGTAACAATGTAAAGGAAATATAATTCACTATACTTCAAATACAATTCATCAAAAGATTTAACTACATAAAACTATTACAAAGCAATTCACAAACCTAGCTAATATCTTCAAGCACTCATACTTCCTGCCGGAATCCTAAGGTCATGCTCGGCTCTAGACATCTCAGTCCCCACGTAGCATTCTTGAGTTGACCTGTTTAACTAAACATCTATTGGGGTATAAACTACACTAGCTTAGTGAGTGAGAACTTCCAAGATCACATTTATAACAAATCATACAAACAAGTGATTAATCAGATAAGTGATATGCATCAAACATATGGAATCAACAAACAAATGACCAGCCGGAAATCATATGTAGATGGACTTGCGCCCTCCATCCTGGGTTAGCATTTTAACGAATCATGCTGTATGACGCCGTTTAGGCTCACGGTCAACCTAACTATAAATTCGTTTGAGGATCACGATTAACCGAACTTTTATACCGTTTAGGATCACAGACAACCGAACAAATGCTAATGCTCTATCCCCATTTATAATATGAACGAGTCCATATTTATTTTCAATTCTGAATAGTCAATTATACCAATTCTTTAAGTGATCAATCAATAATCGCAGACAGTCAATTCTAATTCATCTATACAAGCAATAGTTAATCGCCTGGCTTCGATATTCTTATATTCCATTTCTCACATCAACAACAACCATATATAGTTCCCATCCGTCCCCATCCGTCCCCATCATGCATATGCATTTTATCTTTACCAAATATCTAGTGCGACTATCATTACAATCACATACAATAAATGGAATCGAAAGTAATACTCACTTGGCCATTGGATCACCGGTCTCTTAGTAAAAGTAATCCAGTGGTAGGGAATCGTCGATTTTGGGATCATCTAAAAGGAAGAAATACCCTAATAAGTATTTCATCACTTAACTAATCTAAACTATCTTATACAAACTATCAAATTCGTAATTCTCGTCCTAAGCAGGAATTCCAACTTAAAATAGCCATAACTTGGTCGTTTTAACTCGGAATTTAGCAAATTATATATCGATTTCTATCTAGTTCGAAAGATCTATCTAATTATAATATTATTTTTAAGTTTTGAAAACTTTGAAGCTTCGAAAAGATCTGTTCAGATAAGAACAGTAGCGACAATAATTTTAGAAACTTGATTTTGTGAAAGTTCATGAAGTTTCTACTATCCAAAGCAATTATTCATGCAATAAGAGCAAGCTACTATCATAAATGATATGTCATTAGATATATATACACATGTTCTTGATGATATTTAATAAAAGAAATTTTTAGAATACTTTTTCCTTATAAGACTGAAATACCCCAACTCTTCACCTAAAATAGAAATTGGTTTTATACAGATTTAAATGACTAAATTGAATTATAGGATTTAAATAGACAAGTTGATATAATTTAATTAGCTAATAATTAAGTTGGTTTGAGATTTTTGTTTCAAATTCCCTAAACATGTCATCAAAGTGTTTAGAGAATTCCTAAATCCTTGATTCTTAGCCTAAACACTAATTCCTAAATCTCAGTAAAATTTGAGTTCATTTGCTTATCTTAAAATATCAGTTCTTGAACCTGAACTCAAATTAAATATCTTTTATCTAAAATAAATTCTCAAATTAAGTTCTTATTGCAAGCTCTTAATTTCTAACATATTGGTTTCGAAACAATCTTTTAATACTCTTGAAAGTATAGATATTTGATCTGATAGTTCTAAAACTATACCTATAATCCTTTATATTAATTTTAATCCTATCCTTTTCTATTTATTCCTCTCTATCCTCTGCCTCTCTCTCTTCCCTCATTTTTCCTTTCTTTCCTTCTATTTTTTTTTTCTCTCAATCGATGCTTTCTCTTCCCTTTCCCTTTCTTCTTCATTTTTCTTTCTTTCTCTTCAAATCTTCAACAAATCTCAAGATTAAAGCCAACTAGAGGATGAATCAAGATTAGGAGATGAACTAAATAGAGAAAACTGAGCTAGAGGATGAAGCTTCAACTTCTTTTCTTCTCTAAAGCTAAGTATACTTTGTAAATTGTTATTTTCTTTATGAATTAGGACTTAAATGTTGTATTAATGTTATACATGAGTTGAGAAGTGTTGTTTAAGTTTCTATTTGTAAAGTTTATGGTTGATGGAGTTGGTTTATTGAGGAAGAAGAGATGAATAGTGAAATTGGGGTTTGAAGTTGTTTATGATTATTATAGTGATGTTTGATGGATTGAAGTGGGAGTTTGTGTTTATTAGATATTGAGATCAAATAACAAGTTTTAAGAAGCTTGAAATGAATTTGGAGGAGTTTGAAACATTTTGAACAAATATTTTTTGCAAAATGAAAACAGGGGAAAATTTGACAGCAGCGTATTTCATGAACGATGGCAATCACGCTGCCGGTGTTGAATTCTACGCTGTCGGTGTACGTGCAAAATTTGGCGGTGTTGAGGAGCCAAATGGTGACCTGATTGCTTGACCTCTAACGCTGGCAAATTTAAACTTTTACTCCGCCTGCGTTGAACACCAATGTTGGTTTTGTGAATTTTCCCAGTTTTGCAGCGTCTTCGTATTTTAGCCATAACTTTTTCATCCAATCTCCGATTGAGGTGATTCAAGTTGCGTTGGAAAGATAAGAAAGAGATATAAAACTTTCATGTTTTAATTTTTTTCAAATTAGAAACGTATCAGTACTTAAATTTTAATTCTTTCCAACTGATACATTTTTCAAGCTAAGCTAAAAACTTATTATAGATTGTTTTATGTGTATTTACTTGAACAAATGGATCTTTTTGACATAAAATGAGATAGATAAATGATATTTGATGTGTTATGATGATTTAGTGATATAATTAAACATGACTTAGATAGATTTATAGAATTAATGAATAATTGAGTTAAATATGCGAGTTTAACATAAAATGAACTTAGCTAACAAACTTAAGTTCAGCTTGATTAAATAGACTTGAATGAGTTAAAATGAATTAGATTGAGTTAGTTTAATTACTTTGGCTTAGTAATTAGATTAAATGATTAATTCTAATGAGTTTGACTTAATGAACCCAATTAAACTAAAATGAACTAGATTTCTTAAGCTTAATCCATTTGGCTTGGCTTTTGAATTAAATGGCTAAGGTTAATCAATTTGACTTAGTAAATGACTTAAATGACTAATTCTAATCAATTGACTAAGGTTAAGCTAAAATGGGTTAGTAACAAATAATTGGGTTAAATGAATGTGTTAGGGTGATCTTTGAATAACATGAGGAATATGTTGTTTCGAATATTTAATTGTTTTGGATTTATATGTTTTTGAATATAAATGTTTTGTTGATGCTTTGTGGATAAGAAACCATAATCAAAGTGAAAGAAATACTTTGACAGACAAAGGAGAACCGTCCATCCTTTGGCGGGGCGATTTATCGCAGCCATAGTGTGGGTTCCACATTAGTGTCTGCTCAAATAGGATCTTAATAAAATTTGGTATAGATGACATAGTAATTGATTAGATTAAGCTAGTTTAATTGATTGATTTTTTAATTGTTTTGTAAGGAGTTGGTGGATCTTTTACAAAAGGAAATAAACTCATTTGAGTTTCTATCAAGTAATGGACATCGTCATTGGGATTCATATTTTTCTTACATGTGATCTTATATAAGGTACGCAATAACTTGTGTGTTGGATGTTAGAATAAGCATCTAAAATGGATTAAGAACTTAAACTCGGCTTAATAATTGATGAGTGTTGGTTGTACTTTACGTCGTTGAATCCGGAACCGGGGAGCGACAAACCCTGTCATGATGCAATGACATGTTAGTTAGGCGCTTAACCAAGTCATGATGCAATGACTTTACCATGATGCAATGGTACGCTATGATGCAATAGTGATTCTTTTGGTTAAGTGGGTAGCCGATAGGGGGAATAGTATTGAGTAACATTTGCTTAAACTTAGGGAGAAATACCATGGTTTAGTTCAAAGTTTATGGGAACTTGTGAACTAGGCTCATGTTATGGACTGAGTTTAAGTAGAGTCGGGCAACGACTTTTGAACCCTAAATGAGGCTATTTTCTTTATCGATTAGATATAGGAGATATAGATATCCGGTCTATCTATATCAACCTCTTGAGCAGCTGCTGTTACTTAGGACCCCCAGATTCCCATTGGCTTGTTCTGGAGTGTGAGTGCTCCATTGTTGATTTGTTTATTTTAATGAAAAGATAATAAATTGTGGATTGATGCATTGCATTTAGTTAAGCTCGCGTGCCACTCCATGTGTGATTGTGTTACTGTATACTGAGCTCCGACTCATTATTGTTGTTGTTATTCTTTTTACAGGTAATGTTGTTGTTGATGATGGATGATGAGATGATGAGATGATGACTTGATGATGATGTGGAGGTTGTTGATGTTGTTGTTCTTATTATTGTTGTTGATGTTGATGTTCATGAGGATGGTGGTGGTGATGATGATTGATGTGATGATGTTTGCCCCGGGTTTTGGGCGACACTGGATGTATGGGAGATTGAGTGAAGTGTAATAGGATCGAGATTTTATTTTTATTTGTTTCTTCTTTTGTTTTGTTTTGTAAAAAGACTGGATTATTTGTAAATTGTATTTTCTCTTAAAGGCTTGTTAATGCCCTAATTGATTGTAAATGATTATCTACCTCTAAGAGTATATCATAAATGGTTTTTATAAAGTTAGTTTCTTAGAAAACTGGTTTGCTCTATAGGGAGTAGAAGTTTGTAAGTTGTTTTATAAAATTTTATTTTCCGCTGCCGAATCCAGTTATTTAGAAATCTAACTAAATGATTTCATAAATTCTAAAATTGGTTTAGCAATGTTCAACATAAACACCTTCTTTTAAGACAACCTTACGTATAATTCGTAAGAGTTATACGTGGTTTGGGACTTGGTGTGCTTAATTTGAGAATTGAGCATGTCGAGTCTTTACAAAGACTTTATGAAATATCAACTTAGAAAGGCTAGTCTTGTATTCTTGACAACCCCCTTTTGTTTTTAGAAAAATTCCCTGATAAAATATATTTATTCTTGTTAAAATTAAGCCTTTATTATGTATATTCCTTAAGGCCTTTGTTTTTCAACAAAAATTCCCATTTTACACTTTGTAAACATGTTTTTAAAATTGGTTCATCCCAAAATCCGAATTTGTAAAAATTATTCTTGGTGGTGATTCCTTTAAGTAAGCTCATTTGATTACTTAGAAAATTAAGGCTCAACCATACCTAACCACTAAGGACTTCATTTCTTTAATAAAACTTCTAATTTGAGTTTGGAAAGTAAGTGTTTTCATGCCATTACTCCATTATTACGAATTTCTTAAAAGGACAAGCAACTCAATTTTTCCTACTTTATTTCTACAAATGCATCATGTATATATGTAATACCTACAAGCTATTGTTATGAAGGTTATGAGATGATCTATCTATATGTATACATAGAGTACCAAGAATTCTTTTTGAAAACTTTTACTTTGCAAAACTTTGAATTTTACTAGACTTAAGAAAAATAGTTTTACTTCTGCTAAAATCATATTTGCTTTTATCAAAGCTCAACCTTGATGACCTATATAACCATCACCTTCATTATTTCAATAAAAACCTTCATTTGGAGTTAGAAAATAGATGTTTATATAGGTGGTTTGCCTAAGTATGAATTTTACAAAATTTTAAAGAATGAAAACATTGTTTAACCTATTCTTGGAAACCATTTGTTGTTCTAAGATTATATTTTGAGAAACCTCTTTTATCCTTGTCAAAACTTGGTTTTTGTTACATATATTCCCTAGGACTTCCATTTTCCTATAAAATTATCATTTTGGCATTTGGAAATAGGTGTTTAAATGGTGGCTATTTTCAAATCCGAATTTTGAAAAATTCATTTGAGTTTGTTTTCTTTGTAAAACTCATTTAGTCTTTCAAAAACCATTTCCTAATCAAACATACCTCTTAAGGCTTCCATTTCTTTAATAAAAGTCTTGTTTTGAAGTTGAAAAGTGGATTTTTAAAATTGGTCTTGGTTGAGATCCGAATTTACAAAATTTATTTTTGGACATGCCTTTTGATAAAATCTATCTAAACTTATGAAAATTCATCCCTTACATAACCTATCTTAAAAGCCTTCTATATCTTGAATAAAAACTTCATTTTTAAGTTGGAAAACATGTTTTTGAAGTTTTTAACTATGCCTTGACCTAAATCCGAAAATAAAATTTTGTTTTGAAAATTAATATTGAAAATCATCTTTGAACCATATAAAATAAAGTCTTGATGATATATATACATTAAGCCTTCATTATCTCAAGTAAAAATTTCATTTTGACACTTGGAAAGTGGTTTTTAAATAGGGGTCTTGCCTAAATACGAATTTTACCATTTTTGTTTTAGTTCAAAACCAAGGTCTACACTTAATATGAGCATAAATGTAAAAGAAATCCAAGGTAGTAAACTATAAACTCATAGATCTAAACTTTACTCATTAAGATCATTCATTTATGATATCTATTCCCTAAGCCCTTCATTTTAAATAAAAAATACGCATGTTGAAGTTGAAAAATAGCTTTTCTAAATATGGTTCCCTTTTTATCTGAATTTTCAAAAAATGATTTTTGTTGAAACTAAAATAGATCTTGAGCTTTCTAATACTTTCCTACTACAATCAAGCTATTATAAGTTATTTAAGAACATAAAACAAAAGTCTAATGCATGTATGAACTTAAAATAACTAGATCTAGTTTACTATACTAATTGAACACTACGATGGTTATGTGAATAATGAATATATGCAAAAATCATAAGCAATAACCACATAACTTGAAAATAAAACAAAATACTAGTAAAAATAACTCAAATAACAAGATCTAAAACATAAACAAAATCAAGGCTACAAAAAAAGTTAGATCTACAAAATATAACTACTTTTAGCAAGAAAATAATAATAATACAAGAGAATAATCATGGAGAAGAGGAGTGTTTCATTTTGGCATCATCATCCTTAGCTTTTAAGCTTACGGAAGGTCATTTGATGCATGAAACTCTAATTATACTTTACCTATAGCATCTATGGAAGCTTTGGACAAAAGTGTTATCAAAGGATCTTGAAGAAATATGTGTGGGAGCTTAAAGAAGAAATAAGGACAGCAAGGCTTTCTTATAAGAACAAGAGAAAATAAAGAGAGAAAGAGAGGAAAATAGAGAGGAAAAGTGTAAAGAATGACAAAGGGTTAATGTGTGAATGAGAGAGAAAAGATAAAAATGAGTTAATGTAAACCCCCAAATTTTCAGAATCAGTTTAGCATAAAACATTAAACCAAAAGTCAAACGGAACCCTAAAGGTCAACAAAACCCTAGTTTACCGTATCAAACTAAATTGGGCATTGCCGTTTTCTTTGGCCCTGAAAAACGAAGTTAGGATAAGTAGCTAGAATAGTTCGTAATAACCATAGGTTTTACAAAAACATCAGTTTTGCGAATTTCGGGTGTCCTTTGAAACCGATCGGACACGGTTTTCGAAAAGCGTATCCGGGAGCCTGGAATAATAAAAATATTCTGAATACACCGTTAGACTCGTAAAAATATGAGTTTTCCAAAAATATCAGTTTCTTAATTTTTCGGTAAGTAAAAATAACAGATATAGCTATTATACGCGTATTTTCTTACTACCGGTACTTTATTAGTCATATCTACTTTACATTACACTATTCATTACTATTCTACACTATTCTTTTATCTCTACTTTTTGTTACACCTATTCTTACATTCTACATAACCTATAAACTTAACTTTTTACCTTTCCTATAACTTTATTTCACATCTACCTTACACATTACATCTTTTAATTATCAAAAAAGTCAAAAAAATAAATCACTCCCCCTCTACACCATATGGCCGGCGCCCCCCCTCTCTCTATCCCCTCAATTTTGTTTCAATTTTCTTTTATTTTAATCACACAAAAATCCCTCCACATTTTCTTATAAATACCCCCATCCTCTTTCACTTTTTTCACACATTCACTACCCACAAATTCATACCAAAACACTTCCAAAATCTCCTCTCAAGACTCTCTCAAAATACTATCTCAAAACTCTCTCAAAATAATTCCACAACAACTTCCACCAACAACAAAAACCCATAACCACATAACCATACCAAAGTCTCCTTTAGGTAACTACCTCCTTTTAATTTCTTCTTCTTCATGTCATGTAACTTTACATGACCATAGTGTAAGTTTACAAAGATTACAAGTCATGGAAACTACATTATGTTCATGTATTGTTCTTGTTCATGAAAAATCTATTTATGTTCTTGTTATTATTTTCTTCATATTATTGCGACTATATCTAAATATTATTATCTATATATATATACATATTCTTTAGAGCATATAAGCTCACTTGCAATTTATTTTGTTCATGCAAAGCAATTTATTTATTTATTCCATTGCAATTTATTTACTTATTCCTTGTTATTTAAGACTAGTCTCTAGTCTTAGACTTGTCCTCATCAAGTCAAAACAAGTTTTCTTTCTTTCATTTTATTTTATTATGGGACTAGTCTACTTCTAGTCCTGGGAGCCTTGAAAAAGCTAAGACTCCAATACTTGACTTTATTATTTATGCTTTATGTTATTTTTGTTTATTATTATTTTCATAATCATGTTCATTTAGATTGTTGTCCAAAAATTTCAATTTCTAAAAATAACTAAACAAAAGAAGAATTTTTTTTTTCACTTAGAAGTAAGTTTATGTAAAATATAAAATCTATAAGATAACAAAAGATAAACTCATTTCTTTTCAAGTTACAAAAGAACTCACTATAATTTTAGAAACTACTTTTACTTTAAAAAGCTACTTAAACCTTTATTATTCCACTTTGTTTTTCAAAAGAAAATAATTGTTGCTACAAGAATGGGTCTTTTTATAAAAAGATAAACAAGATGAATGGCTAAGGGATTTTTAAGCAAAAACCTTTACAAACAAATAGGCAAAGAAAATCTATGGTTTAAAAACAAAAATAAAGTTATTTCTCTTCAAGTTACAAGAAAAAACCACAAAAATTTTAGAAAAAGGTTTCTTAAATCACATATTAATCCACTTTGTTTTATCAAGAAAATAAGCTTTTATGAATAAATGACTTCTATAAGGCATGAGAAATTTTCAAGCAAAGATTTGCAAACAAATAGACAAAGAAATTTGTACAAGAAAAATAAATAGTATATTTTCTAAAAACTCCAAATTAGTATTAGAATAGGAAAATTTAATTTTACTTGGGAAAAATAATGAAACATAAAGCATTCTTAGAAAACAAAAGGAAACAAGGTATTCATTTCAAGAAATCTACAAAAACAATTTTTGAAAACTATAGTCTTTCAACCTTATTTCACTTAAGAAAAATAATTGGACAACAAGACACTTGAGCATGCTTAAATATGAGTTATATAGTTATAAAAAGAGAATATTTCAACTATATAGATCACTAAGTATTTATCAAGCAAATCTTGATTTCTTGAACCAAAGTTGTTTTGTGTTAGAAAATCCGTGGTGAATTTTGTCGCCATTATTTCGGAGCCTATATGGCTTTGTTTGATGGAAATAATTTTGGAAATGGGTGGATCTTTTCGAGTAGGAGAAATTGGTATATTATATGGGTGATTTCGAGTTAAAATGACGAAGTTATGACCATTTTAAGTTGGAATATTCCTTTATACGAACTTTAACGTTCTTTTGATATTGTTTTGTCAAATCTCAAGAAAATCATCAAGAAATACTTATTATGGGTATTTTCTTTGGTTAGGTGACCTCGAGGAAGGATTCCTTTACCCCGAGGATTATTAAGACTATGTGGAGTGTGTGAACGACTCATCCAGCTAGAGGAATAGACGATATGACATCGTGAGTTTATTTCCATTAAATGCTATACTTATTGTGCTTGTAAACTAGTTGCACTAGAGTTAGGAAAAGATAAACCGATATGTATGTAAAATAATTCTTTGAAAGAACTTTTAAGAATATCGGAGCCGGAATTGTTTCAAATGTCTGATTTAGTATAGCATTTGATTTGTATGAAATTCTTTGATCGCCTTAAACTTAAAAATAATTATGCTATGACACTATAACAAAATGAATTCATGCATACCACGAAGTGAGTCACATTGCATTTTGGGTTATTATCCTTGGGTGAGAAGGATAGTAAGCTCATGTCGAAAGCAACACTTGGCGGATGATCCGAAAGCGATTGCTTGGCGGCTTAATGGAAAATGCTTGGCGGAAGATCCGAAAGCAAGGTCAGTCAAGTAGATTCGGGATGCTTGGCGATGAGTGCTCACGAGCATGAAAACTTTTTAATTAAAACTACTTGAATTGAGGTTATGTATCACCAAACCCCGAATGGAGGGCGCAAATCCATTCAACATATAGCTCCCGGAAAACTATATGCTTGTTTGCCCACGTGTTTGTTGCATTACATATGTTCGATTAATCAACTTGTTTGAATCTTGTTACAAGAAGTTATTTATGGAAATAGTTCTCACTAAGCCTTTAGTTTATACCCCAATAGATATCTTTTGCAGTTTCCCTACCTTTGGTTAAGGCCATGTGGACCCTGCGAGCTGGTAATTTCTTTTTGGGTAATGGAAATTTAGATAAAGTGTAGTAGTAGTATTGATGTATAAATACTCATGTCATAGATTAATGATCAAGGGGATAGGTCCCTAAGTTTGTAAAGTCATTGATATGAATGAATGATTATTATGAGTCCTCTTTCTTAAATGTTTACTTAAATCTTCTTAAACTTCATAATTCCATACATGGTCCTCTAAAGTTGTGAAAGTACACCTTACACTTAATATAAAAGCTTTTGGGAATGACTAAGGTTGTCATACTTAAGCTTTAATATTGAGTGTGGCGGACTGTCACGTTTAGGGTACCCTTTGGGGCGTGACAGTTAAAGACACATTAAATAAAGTAAAAATAAATAAATGGGCAGCAACTAAAGGTCCTCAGGTTGACGTGAAATGCAAGGAGAGAGAGAGGGGAATATGGTTTGTTTTTAACTTGAAATTGTAATGTGTAATTAAGTGTAAGTGTAGCTTCTTAAAGAAGGGTAATTAACTTTACTTTAATTAGTTTTGGAGTATTTCAAGGGACAAGGCAGCCAAAAAGGAGTCAAAATTTCTGCCATGAAGTGATAATGAAGTGTAGAAAGATTAAAGTGAAAAAGAAGTGATGTGTGAAAGGTATACTTAAAGGTATGGGTTGTAAGAGTACTTTCTTAATAAATAAATAAAATAAAAATAAGAAAAATATAGAAAATGAATTCCAAATATTTTTAACAGATTTTTCATAATTAAAATAAGATAATTAATTAATTAATTTTAGTGAATTATCAAATAAGTTACCAGTATGATCAAAATACGCAAATATGAGCTATAATTGATATTTTTATAATCCGAAAAATTCTAAAAAATTATTTTATGAAAATAAAAATATTTCTCAATTAGTAAATTAATTTATTTTACTTTAGTATCGGGTCTTAAACAGAATTTGATCCCGTATAAACCCGAAATGAACTAAATTTTGGAAAAACGAAATTTTCTATGATATATAAAAATTATATAAAAATATAAGGGTTTATAAAAATAGTAAAATTTTGCAATGAAATAGAAGTGAATAGTACACAAGACAAGTTAATTACCGGTAGCAATGAAATACGAATATAATCGCGAAATAAGATATGTCTAGTTATCGAAATTATAAAATTGATATTTTAGAAATCCTTATAAAAATACGAGTCTAACGGTATCAATGGTATATTTTTTATACTCGAGACCCGGGACATGCTTTTCAAAGTCTATATCTGAAAGAGTTCGAAATAGGTAAAAATAATTTACCAATCCGACATTTTTAAGCGATCTTATATTACTACGAGTTATTCTACACACTAAAACTACACCTCGGCCTCTAGGGTAAAGTGCGCGAGATTTCCGGACTAAAACAACTATATTCCACTTGGGGTTTCGGGTGATTTTCCTGTTTAGATCCTTACCAATTTGGAAATTGACGTTTTATGTTTATACAACATATTTAGTTTTAGAAATTTATTTTAAATTTTATTTTGTAAGTATTAAATATGTCTTTATGTTTTCGGAATTCTTGAACTGAGTTTTATTTTAGAAGGTTTATCATTATTTACTTTTAATAATTGGTTTTTGGGTTCTATATTACCCGATTTTACAAGTTAGAGTTAAATATAGAATTTGTCGTACGTAGCGGTTTTGAATTTGAAGACTGTTGATTCTTATTTTATTTTTAAGGATTTTCATTTTCTCAAGATTAAGAAGTTTTTGGATTCATTCGTGATTTAGGACTTGTTAAAGTTCGGTTTTAATTGGAGTCATTTTTAGAGTTTATTTTCAAAGTTCTTTTTGGAATTATTTACTGAAATTTTTTGAGACTTACATATATGCATCATAATATATGGAAGCTAGGAAATCATTAGTTTTGATGATTATGAAATGTTAAATGTGTTTATATGTCATAAACAATAGCTAGGGATTAGGTAGAAACACTAAATATAGTTAAAACACAAGTATAATATATAAATAAATTAAGAAATGTAAGTTCGAAACAGAGGAAAAATGAAGAAGATGATGAACAGTGCCTACACCGACACTACGCCGGCGAGTTAAACCAATAGGTTGGTAGCGTACCTAGATAAGCCGGCGGCCTTTGAGCTAGCCTTCACTGGAACAGAAGCTACGTAATTTTTCAAAACACGTAAAAATAAACGTACGCCACACCGGCGGCCTTGAGCCAGTATTCAATGAATGAAGAGTTACATAAAATTTTATATACGAACACCAGCATCTAGAGATCAACATCGACGATGTTGATGCCGACGTACATCCAAATTCCTCATGAAACGAAATCTATTTGTATGAAACAAATTATATATGTATATAACAACAACAACAACAACAACAACAATAACAATAGAAGATAAAAATATTAGAAATAAATAAATATAAATAATTTCAAGATTAACAAGCTTAAATATTTGTTAAGTGATATATTTTAATAACCTTTTACAATTAAAAGACACTTTAGTTAATAAAAAAAAGTAATTAGATTATGATAAATTGTTTAATAATTATTTTATATAGATAAATATATAAAAATTAAAATAACTTAAAATTTCGAATAATGTGATTCCTAAAGATAGCAGATAGTAACTTGAAATAAAATCAAGAGAAATATAACAAAACTAAAAGTTAGAAAATAAATATTAGTTATCATAAAGTGACTAAACTAACAAACAATATAAAATTATTAGTGATGATGATAATAAAATACTGAACTATTAAACACAAACTCTATAATTATTTAATGAAATAAAATTTAAGTTTAGTAAACACTTAAAATATATTTAAGCTTTAGGAAATTACAAATATATTAAAAAAATGATTAAAGAACTAAATATTAAATGTAAGACAAATAAGAATGACAAATGAAGAAATAATAAAAATCCACTATCAATACAGACACTTACTAAAGAAAAGCTTAAATAAAATTTAGAATAGAGAAAACACCATAAATAAAATATAGATGTCAATTAAGATCAAGACAAACTAAATGAAAATAAACAATAAATAGTAGATACCAACTATCTTGGGATAAACTTACTAAAGGATTATATATAATAAAAGCTTAATAATAAAATTATTAAGCAAAATAAGACTTAAAATATTCTATAAGTCAAATCATGTCAGAAATGAGGAAATAGGACTAAAATAGTACAAACCAATTTTAGGACCTATTACAAAACTGTAAATACTATAATAAGCAATTGTTGTTTTATTTCATAGGAGATATTGAGCCACATTCTCAAACCCCGAGTACCTTCCAAGGACATATCAAACAAGAAAGGTTCAGGTGAGGGATTTCTGATGATCTACTATTTGCTTGTGTTTACTACTACTTGTTCTCATGATTGGCTGTATTGCTTGGCTGAAGAATGAATCGTTGATGTGCATGGTATCATCTACATGATCACCCGAATAAATAAACAAGTTTAATCACTCGACTTCACAAATCGGATATACTCGTTGTATGTGCTTGAAACATCCTATAGGTAATGTCTCGAATCTGCAATCAAATGTATTTTTAAAATATATTTTCAAAAAACCATGACTTGGAAAATCTCAAGCGCCCTTTTATTTCTTAAACAAGTTTCTCCAAAAGAGTTTATGAAATATACGTGGGACATTTCCAAGTATTGTTTTGATAGTAGACATTGCCTGATTAGGGGTCTACTTGTCACGAGGTGATAGATGTTGCCTGATTGGGATTGGTGATAGATAGTTGGATTCGCCATTAATTGGTAATGGAAAAATTTAAATATTAATCAATATTAACTGGTGTAAATCAGGTGAACACGTTGGGAAATATTGCCTTTTATCGATGACATATAATCATTGGTTAAGTCTGGATGGATGCAACCACCAGGCAATCTCATTAAAAATAAAACGAGGTGTCCCATGTAAAATAAATATGGGAGACAACAAATACGTAGATAGCGTAAATCTATATCATTTATGGCTCTAGACTCCCATAGATGTTTTGCTCGCGTTCATAACGTATGCATTCGTACCGCGTATAGATAGACTTGCATGAGTGTTTTATTAATGCTTGATAACTTGCATGATCGGTAGTAGTGAGGAATGAACTCAATGAGCTATGGTTTACTCATCCCCCAACAGTTTTTGTGCATGAACAACGATAGCTGGGATTGGGCTAAGAACGTGTGAAGAGTGCTTCACTATCAAACTTTTAGGAAATTAAAAGGATAGGTTACTGTGAACTTAGAATATAATTCTAAACAATTTGTACAAATAGCTGAGATTTTATAATTTGTAGGATTAAAATCCCATTTTCACTATTTAGTAGGGGATACCGATTCTCTGCAATCTTGGTAAAATATAGAAAATCGGATTTCCATAGTTGAAATTTAATATTGTTATTACATGTATATGTTTCCCTTAAATAAGAGATATTAATAACTAAGTAGAGTCTTGTAACTCTGACTTGCAAGACAGTTTTCATATTACGGGTGCACAAGTGATATGATAACTTTAGATTAATCCTACTAGCCTCTTTTTGAGGCGTGACAATTTTTGTATTTATTTATATTATTTATAGAACTATAATACAATAAATTATTTGAAATAATAGTGGCAAAAAAATTATTCGAAATAATATAAAATAGAAGAAGTATTACTTTCTTCCGTAGTTTTTAGAAGACCTAAAATAAATAAAACCCACTTTGATAATGAAGGACCCCATAAGAAAGTCCTCACCTTTGCGAAAGTCTCTCAAAATGCTCCTAAAGGTAAACCACTTAACTCATATATTCTTAAAAGCTACAATTTTGTTTATTTTTTTTTCTTTTCATTACAATTTTTCATTTCTTGTTCTTTTTCTTTTTTTAATTTTGTATTAAAGAGATAATTTTTTGTAGTTTCATTTTTTAGGAATGCTTCCTAAATTACTTAAGTAAAATGGTGCAACTCCTTCTATACAATAATGCGTCAAGACAGTTTGAAGGATTGCAATTCTTTCAAAACAACATATCATTTCATATAAACATATAACACCATATAATAGTCTTGTATAAAAATAACAATGCAAATGAATCAAACTAAATATTTACTAGAATTTAATTCGACAATATTTGAATTAAGTTTCTACTTCGTATATTTAGTTCAATTGACTTATGGACCTAATCTAGCTTAAGTCTAACTTTGATATTAATCAAATCCAAATAAAGTTAAACATTACTATTAATCAGCAAAAAAGATAATTTAATAATAAATGGGCTTAAACAAATTCACCATCATACCATCTTGATTTCATATGTTTACAACCTTACTTATATTTTTGCATTAATTATCCTTTTTATTTTCCTTTTCTCAAAGTTTAATTTTTTTCACTTTTAATAATTTTTATTTTTTCCATTGTTATATCTTTTATCACCTAAAAATTTCTTTACCATTTTCTATACATTTTTTCTTCGTACTAAAAATTAGAAAAAAAAAGGATTCATCAGTGTTGGTGTAATCTAGAATAAATGTCACCCGAATCAAATCCAATCCATGAACGAATCTGACCACCCGCTTAGGCCCAAGCCCTGATCATATTAGCTAAAGCAGAAGGCCTCGTCTAGGCATCTATCACTCCAACTCGGTACTTGATTGCCCCCTCAATGGTCATTCAATCCTATACTATATGCCTTTCGACACATGCTACTCGAATGGACTTGGCATGCACAATAATGGAGTAATAGGCCTACTCCACGTCTTCCATAACTACTGTTAACCACCCACTAATTCATGATCTCATGAGGCTCTCAGCTATTGAATCAATCAACTATAAATATCCATTCTTCCCTCTATGGTAATGACAATGATGCACTCAACATATTATACAAATGCAGTTCATTAAACCATCACCATGATTGCTACCTTATGTATTAGAGTAGCTGCATAGGCCCACGTTTAGTATGCCACTAACTGAATTTCTATTTTGAAATCCCTTCACTATAGTAATCTAAGGCAATTTCTTTATATCTAGCCTCTATCGAATTCGAGCAAGTGACATTTAACATAGTTTATGTGAAACTTACCCTTTAACGAAAGTTTTTCAATCCTTATCCTTTTATACTAGTTAGCTTATAAACAAAAACACCAGACTTTAAATATGTCGCCATGCCCTAAGAATAAGAAATTGCTTTAGGATGAAGGTCACTTGAGCCATCTGGAGAATGTGCTCCACCAAGTGGTGGAAGAAAACATTGAGATTATAAGATGCAACAAGGACGTTAAATAGTACCTTAAGGAGTTAGAGTTAAGAACTCAAATTTCCTAACCATAACACAGCAGGGATAAAACACCACCACCATGAGATGGTCACCACTAGTTTCAAGAGTCAGTCCATACTTCTACTATACCTACAAGATCCCAAATATATAAGGGTCTTATGGAGTTAGAAACATTTTTGTTGCACTAGTCACATCAAAGACACACGTTGATGACCTTTTTCCTATCGACCACCCCATATGTCAAGATAAGCAATTCGAAGACTTAACCCTTACATAAATGGAAAAAAAATCAAAAGAATGTTAAAGATCAAGGGAACCAAAAAGAGCACACTAGCACCTAAAGCAACCCAACTATCGATAAAGACTCCCCTTACGCAATCAATCATAAAGAAGCCCTAACCTCAAGATCTGAATTTGCCAACATTTAAGATGTATAGTAGGATAACTGACCTAAAAGAATAACTTAGAAGATGTAAAGACCAAATGTTGGTCTTTGGCTTCAATGATGCCATCTTTCTACAATGTTTTCCCCCAAATATTGGAGAAAGTTGCTCATAATTGGCTCTATTAGCTCCCTACTGGTTTGATCACATCATTCAACAAGCTAGCAGTTGCATTTAAGACATACTTTATAGTTAACAAACCTCTAAAAAAAGACACATCGTCTCTCTTCCTAGTGAGTCAAGAGAAAGATGAGTCCGTCTAATACAACATCACCCAATTCAACTAGACTATCGCCAAGGTGGACGATCGTAACCTTAGCCTTCTCATCTAAGTAGCAACCCATGGATTTCACAAAAAGAGAATTTGTTCCACTCCTTGCTAAAACCAAGCCGAAGACCTTATAAGAATTTCAGGAACACGTAGGGAAACATATATGACGTGAAGTTTTCATTACTTAGAATAAGATAGAGAAATTCCAAAAGGAACACATTCGAGAGTAAAAGACTAATGTCCATTCACTTCGTTGAATAAATAAGGTTGTAATGGAATTCCTATTATTGAAAAATAGAATAGAGTTGTAATAGAATTTTCCTTCGTTAAATTTTTATTTAAATGGGGCTATTTAAAAAAAAAAAACAAACAATTCCAACATTGAAATGTCATTCATAGGTTTGAATAAAGAATGGCTATTCAATGTTTTTTGTAATAAAGATTCCTTGTAGAATCACTATTACAATCAACTAAACATCGTAATAGCCATTCATAAGGGAAAAGACTGTAATTGAATTGCAATGACAACGAAGTAATAAAGGGTTTTCAAAGGATTGCATAGGCCGCCCCATAGAGAAGGATAGATTGGTACACTAGAATAGAAATCCTATAGGAATGAAGATTATTTGAATCAAGTTTCCTACCACTCACTAAGCCCTAAGAAGACATTTTCCTCGAAATTAAGAACCCAAGCATCCTACTTGTGCCTTCTAAAATTCGCAATAGCCCAGGCAAGAGGGACCTTAGCAAATTTTGTGACTAGCACCAATATGTAGGACACAATACCAATGATTGCTTCTAATTGAAAGTTGCTCTCTAGAAATCCCCAAAGAAAGGACTCCTACAACAATATGTCATCAATTTGAGCAACACCATCGAAAGGCCAAACCAGCATAGGTAATCCAACCACCCCTAGTTTTTGCCTAATCAATCTGACCAACAGTTTGATGATACCGCTAGAGGAGTAGTTAATACTATTATCAATGGACTACACCCTTTTATCCTCTCTTAGTACTCAAAAAACAACAAAGGGAAAGAGATGATGCCCCTTGCTTATAGATGCCGACTTGGATGACATCAACGTACCTTATCAAGATGCACTTGTCATAAAAAGCCTGAGTAGCTAGCTTTGATGTGATGAAAGTCTTAATCGACCCTACAAGTAGCATTGATATCATTTTTAGCCACGCCTTTGATAGGCTTTGCAATGACAATATCCAAAAGAAGTTAAAACCCTATAACATATCAAAGTTAAAGGAATCATTACCCTCCCAATGAGACTAGAAGATGATAAGCACCAAGCCCAAAATGATAGAGCTTTTAGTGGTAAACTGTTGGTTGCCCTACAACATAATTTTAGGCCAACTAAGCTTATTCCTCTTCGTATGATTTCGTCTCCAACTCACTTGAAAACAAAATTCCCTATCCTAATTGGGGTCGGTGTATACGTGGAGGGGGGGAGGGAAGGCAAGAACCTATCACGAAAACTGTATATCAGAGCCTAGGAAAGAGACAAATTCTGCCAGATAGACTTCTTTCTTGATTGACCAAACCATGAAAAGATGGATTCCACTGACCAATAAGAGAAACCAGTCAAACCAACAGCAGAAATCCCATTCGATAAAGATCTGGCCCTAGTTACAAGGGTTGGCTCCATACTGGCTCTTAAGTTAAAAGCCAAGCCTTTTTCTTGCTCTAGAATAACAAAGATGTCTTTGCCTAGACATTCATTGGCATGCTTAGAATCGATTCATAAATAATCACTCACAAACTCATCGACCTGAAGGTAAAACTGGTATAACAAAAATGCCAGCACTTTACCGCCACACAACAGGCCGCTATAAAAGAAGAAGTTCTAAAATTGCTAAAAGCAGGCTTCATCACAGAAGAAGATTACCCTACTTGGCTTGCGAAAATTGCTAAAAGCAAGCTTTAGGGTAAAAAAAGGCTAACAACAAGTGGAGAATATGTATTGACTACACCAACCTCAACAAGGCATACTTTAAGGATTGTTAGCCCCTGCCCAGGATATATTAATTGATCGATTCCACATTCGGACATGCCTTGTTAAGTTTCATGGATGTATTCCCTGGTTACAACCAGATCATGATTAAACCTAAAGACCAAGTGCATATATCCTTCATCATAGATTTTAGCACTTATTGTTTCAAGATAATGCCTTTCAACTTTAAGAAAGCTAGAGCCACATATTAGAGACTCATCACATAGTTTTCAAAGAACAAAACGAGCATAACATGGAAGTTTACATTGATGACATGATTGTAAAGAGGATGGACCCAGAGGACCACCTTAATGAACTAAAAGAAATGTTCAATAGACTGAGATGGTACTGAATGAAACTCAAGTTGTAAAAATATGTGTTTGGAGCATCACTAGGAAAGTTGCTAGGTGACATGATCACTTGATATGAGATCCAAGCAAACCTAGAGAAAATTAGAGTTGTATTGGATATGCTTCCTCCCAAGTCCATCAAAGATGTACAAAGACTCACTAGCATAATAACTGCCCTTGGCCGATTCATATCTAGAAAGCATTAGCTGATGCATAGAGTTTTTCAAAATTGAAGAATTTGACAAATTTCCAATGGAACGAGGAGAGAGAAAAAGCCTTGATAGAACTAAAGGAACTACTAACCACTCCGCTTATTCTAGCAAAACTTATATTAGGAGAGGAGTTATTCTTATGCTTAGCGTTTAGTAGTAAAGCTATATCCTCTACACTAGTTCGAGCAGAAGGTTAGTAGCATAACCAAACTATTATATTAGTCACATCCTATGATTCGTCCGCATATAAATTCACATTTAAAAAAAAAAAAGCATACACAAAGCTAAAGTTTTCCAAAAATCTATAAAAATATTAATAAGTTATGTTCAACTTTGGTTGCAATCACCAACATAGCCAAGAACAACTACCAAAATAGCATAGAAAGAATTAGGTCATATTCATTGGAGATCGTTAGTACTTATCATACCCACTCTTCATCTATTATCTAACCAGAGAAAGATTTAAAAGAACATTATAAACATAAAAAAAAAACCCATAAGATAATGTTAAAACTAAATATATACAGATTTTCAAGGCAAATAAATGATATAAGTTTGTTAATGTAAGATAGAGCTTAAGATTTGTTTCACCAAGTCATTATCATGTGATTTCTTAACAAACTCAAAGAGTTGTTTACTAGATATCTTTCCATTGTCGGATTCACTAAGGTAAGCTAAAGCCTCTCTCAAGGTTAGAAACTCTAAATCTATGTCAGACCACTAGAATATCTTCCAAACTATCAATAGTCTAGACCTGCGTAAAGATTAAGAATCCTTTGATTAAAACCCATTTTAATGAATTTAAATCAAGTGATAGAAAGTTTCCCTATCTTTAGGTGATTATGAGTAACTTCATTAGTAGCCTAGATCTATTCAAAAGAATAATCTCTCAATCTATTCAATTGAAATCAAACATGGATCTAAAAGGTGCACCATGCAATTAGACCTATGAGGTTATGTTCAAGCTACTAAATACAAATACCCGGTTGGTATTCAATTAAAACACATTTGAAATCATATGAATTAGAACTTAGATTCATAAATCCTAAGCTAAGATAGTTATTCCTCCATGGATGTAAACATTAATCATAGGTTTAAGAGAAATAATATGAAATTAAAGATAAATATTAAAGGTCAAGCACTTAAAATCCTACAAGAACAAACGTTGAGTGCAATATAAACTTACCCAGAAAACTTGAATCTCTAGCAAGAAGAAAGATTTCTTTCACTAAAAATTCTCTCACCACTATATTATATGTTAGAAATTTGTTATATGGTATAACATACTATTACACATCTATGCATGTTTATTTATAGGTGATAGGGCACAAGAATCATAAAGATTTTATTTGATGACGTAACAGATTCTTTATAATGGATTTTTTTCCTTATCTTCACACATTATAAATTAGGGCAACATGTACATGAAAGCAAGGATAATGTCACTTTTTGCAGCTCAGATCGCGAACTTAAAGATTAGTGCAATCTAAGCTATGTGCTTTTATTAGAAGCACGATTTTAGTGTAATTCGAACCATGGGTGGAATCACAGGCGTGATTCTTAGGCACGGTTGGAGTTGTATCATACACCATTGTCTCTGTGTAAGCTACAGGGTAAATCAAGGGCGTTGTTTATACTTTTGCCTTATTTTGCCTTATTTTCTTGCTCTCAGTTGGGGTCTTTGGCAGTTGTGGTTGAGTTTGTCTTCAAACATTGTTATTTTTTAGCTCTATTCTTAGTTCAAATCACCTTATTTCTTCTTTTTTATGATCTTTAGAGTTGAAAAAGATAACATTTTTACAGTAATAGCATAGAATCATAGAAATTCATCTAAAAATAGATCAAGTAAAGTATATATTCTTATGAATAGAATAGAGTACAAAAGACTTATCAAATTCCCTCAAACTTAAGCTCTTACTTGTCCTCAAGCAAAACATCATTTCAAAACAACAAGGTAAAGCTTCTTGAATAGAAGAATAAATCATGAATGGACTTTTACCATATCAATTAAGCTCAATCACCAATAAACTCAGCATTCTATTGCAAAAATAACTCGATACAATCCTACTATCATGTCTTAAAGTTACTTTTGCTAAAATCACTAGATTTACCTAAGTAGATCAGTTTTTACCGTCATTTAAGTTAGAATCTAAAGTAAAAAATTATTCAAAAAGTCAAACAAAGCAAGAGAAACTCAATCAATTTTATCCCTTTATATTTATAAGTATATAGTCCTTTAGTTGTCTCTCTAAGTATTACACTCAAGAATGAAGGCATACACATTAACTCATCGTCTGAATCATTTTATTTATTTATGCTTTCATCTCATTTCGTCCATTATTTGTATACTTAAAGCTACTGAAAAGAAGGTTTTTGCCTTCTTCTTTTCTTTTACCTCTAAAGGGGTTTTTGCTCCTATCTTTTTGCTTTTATTATTATTATTTTTATTTTATTTTATTATTATTATTATTTAAAATTGATAGAAGGGTTAAAATTTCTCTTCTGAGGGACTAATACTTATCCACATCAATCCTAAGCTCATGGTTATTTTAATTTTAATTTTAATTTGATGTAGTATAAAGGAAATTCATCAAGTTAAAAGTATCACTTGAACCTACACTAAAGACTATAAAGCTCTGGAAATGCCTAAATGGAAAGTATATAGATCATTTAAGTTTTAATGATCAATTGAGTATTCTTACTAGGGACTTTAAGTCAATTCCAACTTTAAATAACAAGAAAAACTACTCCATATGGATATCATAGAGTGATTTCAACAAAGTAAAGTTAACTTATAAGTAAGGTGATGATATTCAATACAATTTCAATTGAGTTATTTGATGATTTCACCTCAAAATTTGAAAAAATTTGGTCAATTTTTACCATTTCATTATTTTCCTATAATTGTGGGAAGAAAGTGATCAATTAATTACTAGTCTCAAACCTTAATCTTGCTTAATTCTTTTCCTTAGTCCTTTCACCCACACTTAAATTGAACATTGTGCTCAATGTTTAAAATATGATGAATCAGATAAGGGAATATCAACAATTAAAAGTATAAACCAATGTTAAAGATAAGAAGTTTAGAAAACTTCTCTATTAGAAATTGCAGGTTAAGAACAAATGATAAACACGAGCTCACTTGCCTTCTTGATTTATGTTGTTTAAGACTAAGGTAAATAGGGCAAAATATTAGTAGTAACCATGGGCTCGATTGGAGCCATGATTAAAACTATGAGAATATTTCCTAAATTGTTTAATTGAATCTCTATCTAAAATATATTACAACTGCACTAAGCTTACTAAAAATGACCTGACATTAAGTTAGTTTTATTTTGACACAAATTTTTTTGATTTTTTAGAAAGAAAAGAATAATAAATAAAGAAAAGAATGAAAGAATTGGATAAAGACAAAAAATGTAATTGTTTGCAAGAATAAAAAAAGGAATCAATAAGCAATTTTTATTTGCCTCCCTTCCCTTTCTTACTAAACCTTCCTTTATCAGATTTTCCTTTTATTTCTTTCCCCTCTCTTTTCTTTTGTTTTTCTTTTGTCTTCTTTCCTTTTCTTGTTGTTCTTCTTTCCTCTACCTTCCATTATTTTTGTAATGCTCGGGTGATTTCCTCATCTTTGTTTTCTTGTCCGCCAAAGCCCATATGCTCCCTGTATTTCTTAAGGCACTTTTGCTCTTCCCTTTCTCTTTCTGAAAATTCTTCCTTTTCTTTTTTCTCCTCAGTTCTTGAGGGTATGATTAGCTTCCCCCTACTACTTTTTTATGCTCTTCCTCAAGCCATTTATTATATTTATTCTACTTAGCCCTAACCCTAGGATATTCCTCTAGATCATCTACAAAAAATCTTTCTCCATTCTCTTTAACCTAGCCTCCTTTATCTTCTTCTTGATGTTGTTTATCCTCTCTATAAATTAGAAGAGAAGTGTTTTAATGTAGAAGATCTCCAGTTACCTCTTCCAATAGGTTTTCTACTATTGCTCTAAAGAATTTTTCCTTATTGATCTCATTTTAAATAATTTACAAAATTGTATCCTTAAGTGCTTGGAAAATATCTTCTTCCTCATTGATTAGTTCCTTTAGTGCTTTCAAGACTAGCTGATGGATGGCTTCGAGGATTTCTTCATATAATTCACCTGAGGGATCTACTAGAACCTTGGGAGCTTCATTAGAGGTGAATGGTTTTCTAATCATTTCATAAAACTCCTCATCTAGGGGTTCTACTTGATAGATGTTATCAACTACCATTGCTGCTCCTTCTATAACAATTTTAGATACATCATTGCATATAGTTTTAGTGATTGTTTCCTTCATTGCTAATTCTTCTTACAGCATATCAAAATTTTCAATTTCTTCCATTGCTGCGACATTGGGGTCAATGCTACAAAGGATTTTGGCATTGCTTTGCTTACCCTCAACAGTAGCTTCTGCATTTATATTCAAATCTATAATCTCCATTACATTCATACTACCACTCATGTCTTCACCATCAACACCACTTTGTGCTATAAGCACCTTACTACTCACTTTCTTTGCAATCATCTCTACCAGGTTACCTATCGAAATGAGGTTATACTCCTCATCTGATGATTCATTGTGAATGATTAGTTTTGTTCTTCTCTTTCTAGTGGAAACAGTGGTTCTTTTATAGGTTTTGGGTAGTGATGCCACTGACGTGATGGTGGTGGTCTGACTTTTGGGTTGTGATTTCTTTAAGGAGGAATGAGGTTGTGTTTAGGGGATAGGGGCCAAAATGGTTCTAAGGGTAGGCTCAAGTATAGGGAAGCAAGGGGATTGTGTATGTATAAGGGAGATAGGTGGTATTGGTTGTTGTGGGTTTTGGGGTTCTTCAACAGAGGTTGCAGGAATGGGTTTATTATCCTCATTTAGATAATAAGCAGTTGACTTAGCCATTCCATGCTTGGGTTGTTATTTTGTAGGAGGAGAAGGTTGGGTTTGTGGTGGAGAGGGAATTTATGTTTGGACTTATATAGGAGAGGGTATGTGTGTAGTGTGTGGTTGGAAGGGAATGTATGTAAATGGTGAGGGAAGCTGACGTCATTGTCATCATCATTATCATCATCACCATGATATGACAGCCATGGTAGGTTTAGATATTGGTTTCTTATACTGTGTAATTGGTTGTGGTACAGGAGCATGGGTGACTAATCGGATTAATTATTTCATACTTTCTTTTAAATCCCCCATGTATCATAATTATCTTTAAATGCAACTAGCTTCTTTTTCAATTTCTTCACCTTATCTTCTAGTTTAATGAAGCTAGCTAATGAGTAGTGGGTTGGAGCCTCTAGTGTAGGCGCAATAGCTGGTTCTTCTTACACAAATGGAGCATGTGGTTCTTCACTTCCTTCTTCTCCAAAGTTCTGGGCTTTTACTTCCATTAGCCTCTATCCTAAAAAGGCTTTCTTGTCCAACTTTGTAAACTTGCAGACTATATTAACAGGCCCTTGTCTTGGCCACATATACAGATTTTTTAGGATCTTGGTGATCAGGCCACCTAGAAAGATTCTTTTGCCTTGCATGCAGGCCTTATGTCTAATCCTCCATGCTACCATCAATCCTACATTTATTTTCTGCTTTTTCATCATGCTATAGAAGGGATGCAGCTCTACTTCAGCGATTGTGCTAGCTCCCTCTAACTTAGAGAATATGCTCCTAACTATCATATAGTGTAGGATTTTGGCACTCTTCTTTTTAAGGTTAGAAGCCATCGTTTTTTAAGGTACAAAAAGGTCCTCTATTACTTCGGCCACAAAAGCTGTCAATTCTTCACCAAGTGCCATTCTTGAACCTAGTAGAAAACGGGTAGGCCAGGCTTTGAATTCCTCCTCAATAACTTCTTCCTCATTATTGTACAAACCCATGGCTGCTATAAACTTTCTCATGGGGACATTCTTATATTCTCCAAAGGTGAAGAAACTAATCGTATCCTCCATACTTAGTACCTGTTACCCAGTTCTAAAGCTTGCCACAAAGGCTAAGGTTGCTTCCCCATACACTTCTTCCCTGATCTCAAACATTATTTCCCAAGCTTGGTCTTCAAAATATTCTCTAAACTCTCTTTCTAACCCATAACTTCTCACAAACTCCCAATCCATCACAACATTGGGTACGATTGTCTTTGTAATAAGAAAAACCTTTAATTTTTCTTTATCTTCAGTATTTAATATTACTGGGGGTTGAGGTCGAGTACTTACTTGTGTGGAAGACCTAGATTCAAATCTAGCCCTTTTGGTTTTCTTTAGTGGTTTTATAGTTGAGGGTCTTTTGGGTGCCATTTATGCAAAACATATATAAATATATAAGTTTCTTCATTTAAAAAGGAAGAATAAAAGAATAAGTTTTTACCTAATTTTTCATCTAAAACCTAAATCATAGATATTAATGATGTTTAAAGATTAAAATCGTGTACTCTCATTCTTAAGCTTTAATTTTAGCTACATTTTTTTTCCTAACTGTGTAATTTCATTAAGAAAAGAATTAGCTTTTTGAAACAGCCCTAAACTAACCAAGTTATAATCAGGTTTTCAATGAAGTTCAAAAGTCATGACAAAGTTCATTAAGATCATTCAAGTAAAGCCTTAATATTCTCAACAAACGAAGTAGAAAATAGTTAGTTTATCCTTATTTCAACCATTAAGAAAGCTTCTTAATATCAGTAACAACATAATAATAGAATTTTGCAAATTTTGAAACCCCAAAAGTAATGGATTAAACATATATTTAGATATAAATTTCAGTATTGAAGAATGAAGAAAAAATGCTTACCTTATCAGTTTGATGCTGAAATTGCTTTAAAAGAACAATTTTTATCAAGTTTGTAGAAGATGATGTATCGAGCGTCTATCGGGTTCGTTATAATCTGAACAAAGCGATAAATGAGAGGGAAATATAGTATTAAAACTTATATACTAAACAAATCATGGGTTCAACCACCGACGTGATTTAGAACGTGATTTATATATTTTTTAAAGAATTAAAGAATCAAAGAATCGCAACCTTTATTTCACTCATGGTCTATTCTAAAAAGAATAAAAATTAAGGAATAAAAGAATCAAAGCCTTGATTTGACCTTTATTAAACCTACACAAAAGAATATTAAAAAACGCAGCCTTTATTTCACCTTCAATTTGAACTGTGAAGAAAAAAGAATTAAGGTAAAAGGTAACCATGGTCACAATTGTAGGCTCAATTTAAGCCACAATATAGATTGTGACCAAAATCTTATTCTCCTTTTCTAACTACGGATTGGCTCGTAGCCAAAATTATCAAGTGGATTCCTACAAAAATGCTTCAAAATAAACTTCAAATCGCAAAGGCAGTTGCACTTGTGTTATTCAAGCTTCAACAAAGGATTTAACTAAAAACACTATTCAAAACTTCATTTAAAAACTTCAAAAACATCATCCATAATTGCAGAACTTAAATAAATACATTAAACTTTAATTCAAATTTATATCAAAATCTATCAATAGTCTCATAAAGCATTGTCAAAGCATTAAAGAAATCACATGTCTTCTTCAAAAGATCTATCAAGAAAAACTCAAAGGTCTTTAAAATTACATCTTCCACAACAAAAAAACTTAACAAAAGACTAAGATTAGTCATCTTAGGAGTCTTTTATCACGCCCTATAGGGTACTCTATACGTAATAGTCCGCCACATGTCATACAAGATTCCCGAATTACCGCCTTAGTCCTTCGGGGGTCTCATATAGATGTAAGGCGTACCTTTACGACAATAGAATACAATTCCAAATGGAGATAAAAGCTTAACTTGGCATACATTAGTAATAGGATATAACTCATGATGCATAAAAAAACATTACATTTACTAAGGGGCATTCCCCTGCAAAAGAATGTTTAGTGGCCTTATACAGTCATCCAAAGTCTTAAAAGTTTCCTATGGAAGTCTAAACAGAAATTTCAACTTCTAGGGGAAACTCCTAGCTCCTGTACCTACACAGTCGGATCACGCTGTCTAAGCCATAAGTTTGGTAGCTGCAAAAGGAAGAAACTGTAGGGACATAAGCTAACTAGCTTAGTGAGTGAAATCTTCCACAACAACATTCATGTCACAACAGTTCAAACAAGTGATTTATACAGACAAGTGAATGCACCAAACACATGAGAACAACATACATATGACCAGCCGGAAATCATATGTGGATAGACTTGCGCCCTCCATCCCGGGTTAGCAGATTAATGAATACTGCAGTACTAACTTTATGCCATTTATGGTTCACGGGTAACCTACAATTGTTTCGTTTGTGGATCACGATTACCCAACCAATTAATCTTGTTTATGGATCACGATTAACCAACCAATGCTAATGCTCCTTTCCCATTATGATATGCATATGTTTGAATTTGGCATTAATTCGAATAGTTGATTAAGTCATTTTATTCAGGCGATCAAACAATTTCTCAAAAAATACATCATAACCAACTACACAACCAGAATTTATCACCCGGTTTCGATATTCTTATTTTGAATTCTTATATCATCATCAACATACAATTTCCCATTATTTCCCATCATACATATTCATTTCACTTTGCCTACATTCTAGTGCACTAATTTATCAAGCACATATAATAAATGAATTGGGAAGAGAAACTCACTCTGCCATTGGTTCACCGGTCTTTTAGTAATAATAATCCGGGGGTAAAGACTCGACGTCCTCGAGTTAGCCTAAAAATAAAAGAAACACTCTAATAAGTATTCTACCATCTAAGAATATTAAAAACTCTAAGACAACTTAGTGAAATCGAAATTCGCGTCATTTCCGAAGTTCCGATTTAAAATGTGCCTAAGTTCTTATAAATTTTTTAGATTAAAAGATTTTAAATAATCTTTATCTTAAGGAACCATTTCATGCCATTGTAAACTAGTAGATTTGTTACACTTGGTCACTCTCACTTGTTCTAAGGATTTTCTTTAGGAAAACTCTATTTTCTTTAAAGAAATTTTGACCTTTACATTAACTATATCCTAAGGCCTTTATTTCTTTAATTAAATCTTTATTTGTAAACTTTTAAGTGAGTCTTATACTAGAGTGGGTCCAAAAATCCGAATTTAGCAAATTTTTTTTTTTTTTAAGTTGATTCTCTTAAGAAAAATGCATTTTATACTTAGAACTTTAGGTATTTATTTTACTTATACCCTAAGGACTTTATTTATTTAAGAAAAAACCATTTTTGAGGCTTGAAAACTAGTGTTTTCTAACTATCTATTCATTATTACGAATTTTGCTTACAAGACTTTCAACTCAAAACTTCTATTAGACTTCATCTCTTGTTTTAAATATTTTCTTTAGTAAAAACTCGTTTAAACTCATGAAAAATATCAGCAAACATCATCTATCACCTATAGGCTTTATTTTTCTTGTAAAATACATGTTTTGAAGTTGATAAAAGGGTTTTTAGACTAGGTTTCCCATGTCATCCGAATTTACCCTATTCCATTCCTTGAAAAGAGTTTTCCTTTTTGGTCTCATTAACTCATCTACCTATAGATCTATATACTAGCAAGATTATTTACTCAAGACAAAAGTATTGATGACCATTAATGCACAAAAACTCAAAATAGAGATGGGATCTTAAATGCCTACATGAATATGAATGGTAAAATGATAGATCTACTATCGTTAAATGCTTAAATAGGTTTTGAAAACATAAAAGCTACATTTTTATGAAAGATCTTTTGTTCAAAACACTTTTAGATGGATGATCATGAAGTTCATGGCATAAAAGCTTGTTTAAATGCAAGATCTACTTTGTGATGGTTTGGTATTCTTGCTTTAGTATTTCCTTGTCCCTAGTAAGAGCTCATGGGAAGCTTTAAGTGGAAATACTCAAGAATATCCTTGCCATTTTAAGGATCTAAAGATAAAGAAGTAAAGTTCTTTTACTTAAAGTGAAAATAGGAGACAAAAGGAAGGAAAAAAAAAAGTTGTGTGTGTGTGTGTGTGGCCATGAGAGTCACGGCAAGGAGGAGTGGGATAGGAGAGAAAAAGATAGTTTTTCACCTTTGGTAAAATTTGAAAATGAGAAGAACGAAGAGAGAGAGAGAGAAAAAGTGGTTTATATATAAAATGAAATTAGGTTAAATGAGATAAAATAAATTAAAAAAAATTGTCCAATTGGAGCAAATTGGGGGGGAATTACGTCGGCATGCATAGTAAGAGGGAGAGTTTGATTTTTGTTAAACTTGTTTGATAGATTTGTGTACTAAATATCATAATTTGTAATAATTATTTAGAGACAAATAATTCTTGGAAAAGAAAATGTAATTGAGTGTTTGTAAGGATGTAAGAGTAGGGTATGCTTGTGAGTTTAGTAGGTTGTACTTGTGAATAGTAATGAATAGTAATCAAGACAACTTAATTACCGGTAGTAAGAAAATATGAACAAAAAGGCTATAACTGTATTTTTCATAAACCGAAAAATTATGAAATTCATATTTTTGAAATCCTTATTTAATTTCGATTCAATTGAGTATTCATGAGTAAATTTTTGAAATTCTAGTTTTGGGGCACGTTTTTCTATAACAGGTCTCGGGAAGGCCCGGAATTGAAGTTTTCTCAAAATCTGATCTTTTCTTGGTTTGAATTATATTCAAGAACTATATTCAAGATTAAATTTTTTTTTATAAAAGCTTCTTAATTGGAAACCGAGGAAAAGCCGGATTTAGGGTTCCTAGTTCTCACTCCAGTCTTAATCTATTCCGATTTAGGGTTTTGGTTTCCGGTTCTCAAGTCTTCTTGGTTACCTAGAAAAACCGGGGTTTACATCTTTCATCCACTTTCAACCTTTAGCTCGGTCCTTTGGGTTGGCTTCTATGTTAGCTAGCAAAGTTCCTTGAGGTCTTTCTGATAAGAGATCGGAAATCTGACTTAATTGTGTCTCCAGGTTATGAATGGCAACTAAGTGATTTCTCAAAGTAGTGTCAATTCCTTGCTGCCTGGCCTAAGAAGCCTTGTTAAACTGAGGAATTAATTCCCTAAAGAATTGTTTCCCCAGGACATAAATGATCCTTGACCTTGTTGCTTTTGTATGTTTTATGAGGGAAAACTTGGGTTTTGAAAAATGTTGTTATTCCACTTGAAGTTTGAGTAGTTCCTCCAATTAGGTTTGTAAGTGTTACTAAAAGGATCATTATTAAGTCTTTAATTTCCAATAAACTCTACATTGTTAGAAGTCATGCCCTTAGAAACTTTGCCCTTTACCTTCATTAACCATATTCACTTAGCCAGCTCCCATGGTCATACTATCAACCTTTCTAGGCAGGGCTTCTATCTTAGAGGTTAAGGATGTCACAACATCTGGTTCAAATGCTCCTCCAGGCTTCTCCTTCCCAGCCTTGATGGATGACCACTAATAACGATTATTAGCCATATCCTCAAAATGGTTTAAACACTCCTTTAGGGATTTATTGTTTAGGCTTCCTCCTACTATTGCATCAATAAGCTGCGTAGTCCCATAGTTTAACTCATTATAAAAGCTTTGGCCTGTATCCACTAAGTTAATCTATGATGTGGGCACTACCTTGTTAGAAATAATACACAAAGAAAACTTAAGAGGAGCGGTGAATTAAGTATTACAAATTTTTCCGTTTTATCAAACCAAATTAATTAACTAAGATAAGACAAGAAAAACTTAAACAAACAAATGCAGTGGAATAAAGTAATTAAAACTGATTAACAAATAAGCAGATATAAGGAAGCTCAGAGAGAAAAAAAGAGAAGCAACACAAGGATTTAACGTGGAGTTCGGCCCACTGCTTACTCTCCATGGTGCAAATGCCTCAAAGAGGAGTTTTACCACTATATTGATTATTCCAAAATCAATACACCTCTTAGACGAGGAATTACAATAATGCCTATCACAATAAGACTTTTATAATTGCCTTTCACAAAGGACTTCCATTTGATAAATCAAGTGTTGTGTTGGTAACACACAACCAGACTTCAAATCTCCTACTGAGGACTTCCCGCATAATCACAATTAGGACAATGCTGGTAACTCCAGGCTAGACTTCAAATGCCTCCCACTAAAGACTTCTCTTTGCCTTTACAAGGACTTTTCTCAATGCCTCACACGAGGATTCTTTTACAAATGCCTCCTTTGAGGACTTTTTTAAACAGCTACCTATAGAGCAGATTTACAATTGAAAAAGCTTTTAAGGAAATATACAATTTCCTTTACATAAGAAATGCTCCTACTTGAGCAGATTTTAAACAGAGAATATTTTGGGAATTTGCAAATTCCTTTTACAAGCTAAGCTCCTTAAACTAGTAGATAGTCAACTTTTGTAAATCTTAAATAGTGCTAAAAAACCCTCGTTTAGAGTGTATCAGCAAATTTAGAAATAGAGCACTAATTGTTCTCTTAAAAACAAATTCAAATTAACGAGAACGAGAACAAAAACAAAAGTAAAAAAAAATTACAGAATGTTGTTTTTGTTTTTACTGTGCATTTAAAAATTCTAGAATTTCTTTTTTTTTTTTTTAAAGAGAGGAGAAAAATTCTATTTATAGCTCTTGAAAAAAATTTGCCTGTTATCAAAAAGTTTCTGACAACCTATACTTGTGTTAATGAGCTTAACGTTTTAAAAAAAAAATGTTTGCAAGTCAAAAGCAGAGAAAAAGCATTAAATGTGTCTGACACATGTATTATATGTATTCCAACAGCTCTTTTCTTCTGAAGTCAAGAGCTAAATTTCTGAAGTCGAGGTCTGAGGTCAAGGCCTACGCTTCAGCCCTCAACTTCATAAATTTTGCTCAAAGCCAAATTTATGAAGTCGAAGGCAAATTTATAAAGTTGGGGTCTGAGGTCAAGGCCTAAACTTCAGCCCTCGACTTTATAAATTTTACCCAATGGCAAAATTATGAAGTTGAGGGCAAAATTATGAAATCGATGCCTAAACTTTAGCCCTTAACTTTATAAATTTAACCAAAATTCCAACCCTTGACTTCATGATTTTGCCCAAAACTCCAGCCCTTGACTTCACGATTTTGCCCAAAATTTCAGCCCTTGACTTTACGATTTTGCCCAAAACTTTAGCTCTTAACTTTACGATTTTTGCCCAAAACTCCAATCTTTTCTTTTTATCTGATGAATAGTACCTTTACATTTCTTCTACCGGGCTCGATAGCTTTGTCTTGATTTTTCTTTAACTTTTTGCTCTATTAAAACTTTAACAACAGCAGAACAAATACAAAGCATATATATATATATGTATAAATATTTTAAGTATTTGAACAATTAAGGATATTTAAATAATTAATTGTGTAATAATTATTCTCATCAAAATTATTCGTGAACATAAAGTTGAACAATCTCCCCCTTTTTGATGAGAATAAATATGCACAATCAATTTTAAAATAATTCTTAATTATGCAAATACTTCTCTCCCTTTCTCATCAAAAAGAAAAAAAAAATAAGAAAAGAAGAACACGAATAATTAAAAAAAATATTAATAAATCGATTTTTCTCCCCCTATCAAAAGCATTTTTCCAAAAAAAAAAAAAAAAAAGATTCTCCCTCTTTTTAAAACTAACTTTGCTTCTTTTTTTTTTTTTTTTTATGAAAAACCAAGACAGAGAAAAAGAAATTTTCTTTAAAAAAAAGGTGTCTCCCCCTGGTTCAAACAACCTTTGTTTTATTTAATTGTTTTTTAAGAAAAAAAATTAAAACAAAGCATAGAAGAATATAAACAAATTCATAACAAAAGAAAATAAGCAGAAAGCAAACATTGTCATACAAGCACAAACACAAACAGAAACATGCATTCAAGTGTAGACTCTAGTGTAAAGTTTGCAATACTTATCAGCTAGGAGACTTAAAATCAAATTTTTAAGGAAGTTCTTGGTTCATAAATATTTTAGCACTCATCAATCTTTAACATGCCCAATTCTCCTCTTGAAGAGCAAAACCATTCTTCACTCAAGGGTTTAGTAAAAATATCAGCAAGTTTTGGTTTGTAGCAACAAATTCCAAGCAAATGTCCTTAATTAGAACATGATCACGAATGAAATGATGTCCAATCTCAATATGCTTGGTTCTTGAGTGTTGAATGGGATTTTTAGTCAAATTTATAGCACTTGTATTATCGCACCGAATGGTATACTTTCAAATTTTAAACCAAAGTCTAATAAAGTTTGTTTCATCCATAAAATTTGTGCACAACACTGCCAGCGGCTATATATTCAGCTTAGCAGTTGATAATGCAATAGAATTTTACTTCTTTGAGTGCCAAGATATTAAAGAATTACCAAGAAAAGGGCATATGCCACTTATGTTTTTCCGATCTACTTTGCTACCAGCAAAGTCAGCATCAGAATACCCAACAAGTTCAAAAGAAGTATGTTTGGTATACCACAAGCCAATTTCAATAGTACCACAAGGTACTTGAAGATGCGTTTGACTGCACCCAAGTGAATTCTTTTGGGCAAGATTGAAATCATGCACATACATATACAGAAAACATGGTATCAGGTCTAGAATTTTTTAAATATAACAAACTACCTATCATGCATCTATACATCTTTTCACAAATATTTTACCTTTTTCATCTTTCTAGTTTTACATTAGTGCTCATAGGTGTAGGTTTAGACTTACAACTATCCATTTTGAACCTTTTTAACAAATCTTTATGTATTTAGATTGATTAATAAAGGTTTCCAGATTTTGATTGCTTAATTTGTAGCCCAAGAAAATAAGTGAGTTCTCCCATCATACTCATTTTCAAATTCTTTTTGCATGGACTCAACAAAACTTTATAAGTGAAGAATTAGTAGCACCAAACACAATGTCATCTACATAAATCTATACGATTAATGTTTCAGAATTGTGATTTTTGATAAAAAGAGTTGTATCAATTTTTCCTCTTGAAATCCATTATTATCAAAAGCTACTAAGTCTTTCATACCAAGCTCTAGGAGTTGCTTGAGACATAAAGAGCTTTGTTCAATTTAAAAACATGATTGGAAATTCATTATTTTCAAAACCCGTGGTTACTCGACATAGACCTCTTCTTTTATGAAACCATTTAGAAAAGCACTTTTAACATCCATTTGATAAAGGATAAAATCTTTGTGAGCAGCATATGCTAAAAGCATTCTTATAGATTCTAGTCTTGCAACCGGGGCAAACGTCTCATCAAAATCTATCCCCTCTTCTTATGTATAGCCTTTAGCAACTAACTTAGCTTTATTCCTAGTTATTATTTCAGATTCATCCATTTTATTTCTAAAAACCCATTTTGTTCCTATGACAGTTTTATTTTCAAGTCTTGCAACAAGATTCCAAACCTCACTTCTAGTGAATTGGTTTAGTTCTTCTTGCATGGCTTGAATCCAAAACTCATCTTCTAAAGCTTCTTCTAAGATTTTAGGTTCATGTTTTGATAGAAAAACTAGATTGGTTGTGTTTCTAAGAGATGATCTAGTTTGTACCCTATTTGAAGTTTTACCGTTATTAAGTCTTTTGGATGTGAACTAGCATATTTCCATTCCCTAGGTAGATTACTAACATGCTCATGCACATCATCAACAGCGGCAGATTTTTAACAGCAAAACAATACCAGAATTTTCAACATCAGAACATGAAAGATCATTTATCACAAACATCAACAACATCATTATTAACATTTATAGGAGTCAAACAATCATAAAAACAACATGTATAGATTCTTCTACAACAGAAGTTCTTTCATTTTATGCTATATATGCTTTACTAGATGAAGAATATCCTAAAAATTCCTATATCAGATTTAGCATCAAATTTCTAGAAATTCTTTTCTATTTATTAAGATATAACACTTTGTACCAAAGGATGAAAATAAGAAATGTTTGGTCTTTTTCCTTTCCATATCCCATAGGGGGTTTTCTTTATGATTGATCTAATAAAAATTCTGTTTGAAATATAACAAGCGATATTGACAGCTTCAGCCTAAAAATATTTGGCAAATTATTTTCACACAACATGGTTCTACCCATTTCTATTAAAGTTCTATTTTTTCTTTTGGCTACACCATTCTGTTGTGGGGTTCTAGGTGCTAAAAAAGTGTGTTCAATACCATATTTTCACAAAAATTATTCATTTCAAGATTTTCAAACTCTCCCCATGATCACTTCTTATTGAAGCTATATTAAGACCTTTTTCATTTTGGACTTTCTTGCAAAATCTAAAAAAAATATCATTGGTTTCGTCTTTAGAGGCAAGAAAGAAAGTCCATGAAAATCTAGAGAAGTCATCAATAATAACTAAAGTATATCTTTTTCCTCATAAACTCAAAGTTTGAGTAGGACCAAAAAGATCCATATGTAACAGTTGCAATGGCCTAGAAGTGGAAATTGCATCCTTTGCCTTAAAAGAAGACTTAGTTTGCTTTCCTTGTTGACATGCTTGATAAATCTTGTCATTTTGAAAATTTAAACTTGGTAAACCTTTGACAAGATTTTTCTTTGCAAGTTTTGAAATTAATTTCATGTTAGCATGTCCCAATTTTCTATGCCATAACCAACTATTATCATTTTGAGAATATAGACATGTGTTGACTTGATGATTTAAAATCATCTAAATTAATTTTGTAAATATTTTTATGTCTATATCCTTCAAAGTATACTTGGTTATTATTAATTCTTTCTATAGTACATCTTTTGGCATAAAAAGTTACTTTTAAACCATTATCACAAAGTTGACTTATACTAAGCAGATTATGTTTTAGATTATCTACCAATAAGACATCATTAATAACAAGATCTTTATTAAGGATAATGCTACCTTTACCCAAAACAGTCGATTTTCTATCATCACCAAAGGTAACACTCCCTTGATCCTTCAAGTCCAGCTTTGAAAATTTGGAAGCAACTCCGGTCATGTGCCTAGAGCATCCGCTGTCCAAGTACCATTTGTTGCTGCTACTTGAGGATCCCTGCAAAGCAAGTTATTATTTCTTTGGTACCCATTTCTATATGGGTCCTCGGTTGAAAAGAAAAAAACTTCTTCTTAGCCTCCTAAACATACTTGCTTTTATGAATTGATAGCAAAGCCTTCCTTATTGCACACTTGTGTGCAATATGGCTAGACTTGCCACAATAATTACAAGTGCCATAAGTGCTTTTACAAACCGAGTCTTATGAGACTTATAATTTCCTGTCCTATCATAGCCAATTCCATATTGTTATGATTAGATTTCTGCTTACCAAGGAGAGTATTTAAATTTTTCTCTTCTTGTGTGAATTTAGCTATGACAGCTTTTGAATCATTTAAGCTAGATTTCATATTTATATTTTCTGTTCTTAGCTCATCAAGCTCTTTCAGAAGTTCATTGTTATTGATGTTGTTACTAGTAGATGCAGGATTATTATCATCTTCTATAGTTTAATTTCTAAATCTAAAAGATCATTTTCAATTTTAATTTATCATTCTGTTCAGCCATAATTTTATTTTCTGTTTTTAATTTCTTATTTTTATTTCTAATTTCATTAATTTTCAGATTCATGCTACTAAGATTTTCATGCAAGCTGTCTCTTTCAGAACCTAGAGCTGTTATAATTTCATCTTTTTCTTCATTTTCAGTTTTAAGCTCATTAATTTCATCTTGAAACTCTTCTAATCTAACTAAAGCATTTTGCATAAGATTTTTAAGTTGTTTATTATCTTCTTCAGATTTTTTAAGCTTTTTACAAACCTTTTTATACATGTCAAGCAATTCATCATTAGAGCTGGAAGTTAAAGGATTGTTTACCTCATTGTGGACTGCCATGAAGCATAACTCTTCTTCATCAGAATCTGATGACTCTTCATCACTCTAAGTAGCAATAAGTGCTTCCCTCTTGGATCTTTTTTAAGCTTCTTGAGGAGAGGACAGTTTGGTTGGATATGTCCTGGTTTTTGGCACTTATAGCACACAACATCCTTCCTTTCCTTTCTAAACTTGAGGAGCAACCAGCCTTCATAAATTTGCTGAAGTTCTTTGCAAACAACACAACATCCTCATTTATCTCCTCCTTATCAGAATCATTGTTGTTGCCTTCAAAGCAATAGCCTTCTTTTAGGATTCTTCATTTTGATTGTTGATGAGCTCATGAGTCTTGAGTGCACCAAAAAGCTCTTCTTTTGTCAGTATGCTAAGATCCCTGGCTTCCTCTATTGTTGTCTGTTTTGCTTCTCATTCCCTTGGCAATGATGTGAGCAATTTTGAATTTATTTCAACATTAGTAAAGCTTTTGCCCAAAACACTCAAAGGATTAATGATATTAATGAATCTATCATTCATTTGATCAATTGTTTCACCAGGTAGCATCTTAAAACTTTCAAATTGATCAACCAACAAGCTTATCTTAGTGTCTTTGATCCTTGAAGTTCCTTCATAAGTTACTTCAAGTTCATCCCAGATTTCTTTAGCAGATTTACAAGTACAAACTCTATTGAAATCACTTTCATTCAATCCACAATGAAGAATATTCATGGCAACTTCATTATAATCCAGTTTTTTTCAATCATCTTCTAAATATTGATCTTCATTTTTATTTTCAATTGTAAAAGGTCCTTTTTCAACTACTCTCCATATTAATTATATTGAGCTTCCAAAAACGTATTCATTCTATACTTCCAATAAGGGTAATTACCCCTACTAAGTAGCGGTGGCCTATTTATAGCTTGACCCTCCAAGAATCCTAATATATTAGAAGCCATGATCTTTTCTCTTTTGCTTTTAAGAAATCAACCACAAGAGACTAGGCTCCGATACCAATTATTAGAAATAATACATAAGGAAAACTTAAGAGGGGGGTGAATTAAGTATTACAAATTTTTCTGTTTTATCAAACCAGATTGATTAACTAAGATAAGACAAGAAAAAATCTAAAAAAACAAATGTAGCGAAATGAACTAATTAAAACTTATTAATAAATAAACAGAGATAAAGAAGGTCAGAGACAAAGAAAGAGAAGTAACACAAGGATTTAACGTGAAGTTCGGCCTACTGCCTACTCTCCACGGTGCAAATGCTTTAAAGAGGACTTTTACCACTATATTGATTATTCCAAAATCAATACACCTCGTAGACAAGGAATTACAACAATGCCTATCACAATAGGACTTTTACAATTGCCTTTCACAAAGAACTTCCACTTGATAAATCAAGTGTTGTGCTGGTAACACACGACCAGACTTCAAATGTCTCCCATTGAGAACTTCTCTTTACCTTCAACAAAGGACTTCTCTTTGCCTCTACGAGGACTTTTCTCAATGCCTCACACGAGGACTTCTTTTACAAATGCCTCATTTGAGGACTTTTTACAAACATCTCCTATATGACAAATTTACAAATTGAAAAGCTCTTAAGGAAATATACAAATTTTTTTCATAAAGAAATGCTCCTACTTGAGCAGATTTAAGATAGAGAATACTTTGAAAATTTTATAAATTCCTTTTACAAACTGAGCTCCTTAAACTAGCAGATAATCAACTTTTGTAAATCTTAAACAGTGCTAAAAAACTTTGGTTTAGAGTGTATCAACAAATTTAGAAACAGAGCACTAATTATTCTCTTAAAAAAAAACTCAAATTAACAAGAACGAAGAACGAGAACAAAAACAAAAGTAAAAAAAATTTTACAGAATGTTGTTTTTTTTTTACTGTACGTTTTAAAAATTCTAGAATTTCTTGTTTTTCTAAAGAAAGGAGAAAATTCTATTTATAGCTTTTGCTAAAAATTTGTCTGTTATCAAAAAGTTTCTGACAACCAATACTTGTGTTTAATGAGCTTAACGTTTTAAAAAAAAAGTTTAAAAGTCAAAAGCACAGAAAGAGCATTAAATGTGTCTGACACATGCATTAAATGCATTCTAATAGCTCTTTTCTTTCTAAAGTCGAGGGCTAAATTTAAAGTCGAGATCTGAAGTCGAGGCCTAAGCTTCAGCCCTTGACTTCATAAATTTTTCCCAGGCCGAATCTATGAAGTCGAGGGTAAATTTATGAAGTCGAGGTCTGAGGTCGAGACCTAAACTTCAGCCCTCGACTTTATAAATTTTACCCAAAGGCAAACTTTCTAAAGTCAAGCAAAATTATGAGGTCAAGGCTTAAACTTCAGCCCTTGACTTTATAAATTTTGCCCAAAATTCCAGCCCTTGACTTCATGATTTTGCTCAAAACTCCAGCCCTTGACTTTACAATTTTGCCCAAAATTTCAACCCTTAACTTTACGATTTTGCAAAATTTCAGCCCTTGACTTTACGATTTTGCCCAAAACTTTAGCTCTTGACTTCACGATTTTTGCCTCAAAACTCTAGTCTTTTGTCTTTATCTGATGAATAGTATCTCCACCTTTCTTCTATTGGGCTCGATAGCTTTGTCTTGATTCTTCTTCAACTTTTTGCTTTGTTAAAACTTAAACTAACAAAAGAACAAATACAAAGCATATAAATAAATAAATATATTAGTATTTGAACAATTAATGATATTTAAATAATTAATTGTGAAATAATATTCTCAAAAAACAACATTCGTGAACATAAAGTTTAACATACCTAGCACCCTTTCACCTCTTGAAAGATTCACAAAAAAATTCAAATTCCAACTGGTGGAATGATAACTGCTTTCAACTTTCTTGTCCTAGAGGGTAGGAAGTATTTTCTCATAAAGTTCTGAACCATTTTTGCCAGGTGGTTATGAGTATCTAGATAGACTATTGAGCCATTTCTTTGCATTCCCCCAATGAAAAGGAAATAACCAAGATGTTATGGCCATATAGAGTCCCATACCAAAGTATCACAAATTTCTAAAACTATTGGAGATAAGTGTTAGGATTTCTCTTCAGCCTATCAAACTGCACATATTGTTCGACCATTTGGATAACATTAGGCTTTATTTCAAAATTGTTGCTGCCACCCTAAGTCTAGCTATATTGGGTTTGCACCATCTAGGTAGGTTTGCAGAAATCAAACATAGTCCTTAGTTGATCTATCCTAATGGTTCATTCACTACTTACTCTACTCCTCCTCCATTTTCAAGGTCTACTTTATTGGCCATCTCCTCAAGAAAAAGTCTATGTTCCTCTTTGACTACCCTTCTTGATATCCTGCATATGCACTGAGCTTTGGAGTAAAGGGAAACAAAGAGTGAGATTGACTCCTAATCATAAATCATACAGTTTTATTATGAAAAAAATAGTCTACAACAGACCTACATTATAATAGAAAAACTAAAAACAAAACTACAGCAGAAATTATGAAACAACATTAGCAAGACTGATATATAACAACAACATCACATAATAAGTATCATAAATAAAAGAATTAAAGAATTATAGAACCAAGAGATTAAAACAAAGCTAACTAAACAAACATATTACAAACAAACAAAACTGTATAAGATAAGACTAAAAACTACTTAAGCATATTTACAAACAGATATAAATTATTTATAAAACAGCCTATATACAAATATTTACAAATATACATAAAAACAAACAAAATTCAGTAGACAAAAGTACTTATATAAAAAAAAAAAAAAGAAACAAGACAAAATAAAAGAAAATATTCAAAGAGAAAAGTAAAGCTATGTAAAGATAATAATTACAGATGATTACAACAATAAAAACAAAGAAAACTGAAACTATTTACACTCTTCAACGGGGTCAGTGACTAGTCTAATAGATTCTAAGCTTTTTTGTAGTGCTTTGTAAGCTTCATTGATGGGAATCAAGTTAAGGGCCTATTACATGAGGAGAGCTAAAGCACTACAAAATTTGTAATTATTCTGACAAATCGACCTTATGAAGATGACTTGACTTCTTTTGTAGCTATGAATTCATCCCATAAGAGATTGTATATCAATATATGAAACATAAAGATATTATGAAGGAGTAAAAAGCTATACATCACAGCCATATTGTGAAGGTGATCATGCACATGGAGCTATCATTCCCATTAAAGGTAGGTGATCTATTCTGAAGAAAAGTTCACAAGAAGATCATGCCCTATGAGACGCCATGATGAAGACCGCTCTATGATTACACCAACGATGAAGCTGCTATCTATGCTGATGTGATGCTAAAGGAGATCACGATTTTGAGATCCTATATGATGCCCGTGATTTACTTGAAACTAATGTTCACAAGGAATCACGACCCATATTAACGGCAGTGACA